>CYKH01000975.1:4890-30631 GCA_001460835.1 Bodo saltans | reverse complement strand
GGCAGGGGCGATTGCCACGGCAACCGACGGAAAGTCTCCTCCGCTTGTGGCCGCAGCAATACAAGGCCAAGTATCTCCGTCTCCTTCATCCAGCACTTGCCCTCCGTGCACAAAAGTTGCCGCGCAATCACTTCAAGAATGAAGACTTGGTGGTGTGCCCAGCCCTCGTCACTTCGAAGCTTTAAGGGCTGCACGGCGAAAGTGTGACCGGATGCAGGCGGTGCTTAGATGAGCGCGTGACCGTCGCGAACATGCTGTCCACTTCCAACCCCGCAGCAACAGCAAAGATCGGTAGCCCAGCACGCATCGACGAGTGCTGCACGGCGAGAAGCTCGTCGCACAGCTGCTTCGCACGCACATCACCAAGCTTTCCCACCTCGTCCACGAGAACAACAACGCAAACAGCGCTCAGAGCGCAATTGTGCATTGCCGCTTCGCGCTGCTGCACGTAGTTCACCACGTCCTCGAGCGTCAGCCTGGTGAACCAGCGCGTCAGAGCCAGGCTGCACTCCACACCCAGGTAGTGCGACAGCAGCATGTTGCACAACGCGGCGGTCACGTTCGGCTCTGTGGCTGCGTCGTATGGGACTTGATCAAACGGCGTGCTCTCATTGAAGGACGCA
The DNA here is from genome assembly GCA_001460835.1 of Bodo saltans. Lineage (NCBI taxonomy): Eukaryota > Euglenozoa > Kinetoplastea > Eubodonida > Bodonidae > Bodo > Bodo saltans. The sequence goes on along the minus strand of CYKH01000975.1, from coordinate 30,008 downwards.
AACAAGGCGACGCAGTGCTGGCAGGGCATTCGACCATCGCTGGAGGCGCTCACGTGCTCAGCGATCTTGCCCCGCAATGTGCCGTCGCGGCGGATTCTATGCAGCGTGTCCGTCTTGCCGAGGCCCGATCCGCCCAGCACGGCGATCAGGAAATGCTTCGACACGGTAGCATCCTTGAGCGCCAGTGCCGTGAGCTTACGGATGCCAGAGAACAACATGCCCTCAATTTTTGTCGCGTTGAACCGATACATTCGTCCTGACAGCGTTGGCTCAACACTATTCATCACAGGAGACTCATCACGCAAGAAATCACACGCCTCCAAAACGCTGCTGAAGGGGACGGGGTTCCTCAGCCAAATGTCTTCATCGACGGCTTTGATGCGCAACTCTTTCTCCTGAATGCTTTCAAGCTTCATTGGCTCAATATAGTCCAACTCATGCATTCCGCGAATTTTGTAGTACATTGCGGTGCTGAGGCCCTTAGGACGGGGTATGCTGGCATACGATGTCTCATGGTAAGACGTAATTCGAAGTCGATATTCGTACTTGAGGAGCGCAATTTCTGATTTTAGTGTCACACGTTCTTTCTTCATTTTGTGCAGTGAAGAGCCAGCTCGTTTTGTTTCACTTGTATTTTTTTTCTTCTTTGCCGATGAAGGATCAGCTCTGTGCGGTGATAGCAGTAAACGAGTGCTGTGGAGTCCTTGCGGGCACAAAAAACACGACATTTTTGACCAAATAGTCCCTAAATTCTGACTCATCGTTCCTGTGTCTACTACTCACGACGGAGATATTTTCATCGTTGACACACAAACAGAAAAATAGGGGAGAAGGGTCATTTTCGTCATTTGGGGCAACAACAACAAAATGATAAGGGCCAATACTAACTAACAACATGAGCGTGGGACAAACGTACTGTCACGACGCTTAGAACGGGTGATGCCTATGCAATGAGGATTGGCGCTTGAAACAGAAGTGATGCTTCCAATATGAACTGAATCGTAGCGAAAATCAAATTCCCTGCGGGTACTCTTCTTGATTCTGCTTTTATTCATTATTACTTTCTTTTTGAAAGAGGTTACTTTATAACCCTTACCACCGTTAAGAGGAGCAAAGGGGAACAACAACAAAAAAATGTGGGAGCGAATTCTCATGAGCAGGGACGTCACAATTATTGCACAAAAAAAAAAAAAAATCCGTGATCATATCGCTTGTTCTCCACCTGGTGTTTCACACAAGTGTGACCCAACTGTCAACATTACTCCACCAACTATCAACGCTTCCTTCAGTCATCAAAGAATTATTTTTGTTCGACCATCTCCATCACTATTCTTTCAGTTTAATGTCGCAGACTTAAATTCGACGTTTCTCAAGTTTGTCTGAGTTTGCGAACGCGAGTTCTCTCCGTGTCGGCACCTCCTTGCGCTTCCTCACGTAACCCGAAGGCACTCAAACAGTTTCTCAGCGTCCACGCCAAACGGCTTCATGATACGCTCCATCGACGGTGCATCGATCACAATCGTGCCTCGGGGGATGGAGTCCTTCCAAGTGTTGCCCATGCCGTTCATGGGGCTCATCACATACAGCGCGACGTAGTACGACCCTGGCTGGAGCGCCAGTTTCAATGTTGCATGGCCGTGGGCGCGGTTGACCAGCAAGGCGAGCTCAGCTTCGTTGACATTGCCATTGGAGGGCAGCCACAGCTGGGTCAGCACAGGCACCACCTTCAGCGCTCCGTCCACCCCAGTAGGTGCCTCAAGCAGAGTGTGTGCGCCTCCAATCGCAGAAGGCACTTGGCCAGTTTCCTCGTTACACAACGCTGGATTGATCCAGGAGGGCTCGAGGTAGTAAATGGCTTTGTCGTTGTAGTGGGTCGTGTAATGTCCATCACATCCACGTTCATACTGGATCAAATAATTTACCGACGGAGCTTTGGTTGTTGGATAACGAGCACGAACTCTAAAGTCTATGCAAGTCTTGCTAAACGTCAGACGAACAGGGCTCTTAGCATCCCAATGCTGCACAAAGACGCCATGGTAGAGGCGCTCCAATCGTATCGGCTCGTCGCCGCTCATTGTGCGCATCATCGACGATGCAACGGCTTCAAGCTGCGGAAGGGCCTCCGCCCAGCACTCTGTGAATCTTCTAACGTCGGAAAACGACTGGATGGCAAACTGCAGCGACTTTGAGACGTGACGCTTCGTGTAGACAAGTGGAACAACGCAAGGCCACACCATTGGCGGGCTCTTCGTCAAGTCCACCTCCTTGTAGTAGACGCCAAGCGTCTGTGAGGCAAAGTCATGTAATGTCGTGACGTGGCCACTCTTCTCTAAAAATGGACCGCCAATATGATCTCCTTCCTTCATCCAGCACTTCTGTTCGGTGCACAGGAGCTGCCGCGCGACAATTTCCTTGGCGTACGGATTATCGTCGGGATGCGTGTGGTATTTGTGTGGTTCTTCTCGGGGAGTTCTGTTTGGGTACGCGTTCCAAATATCAGCCAACAATTCAAAGTTTCCTTTCGTCGCATGCGCACGTGATGTGAGCCACTCTATGCGATACTCCTTCGTCTCCTTATGAGCAACGCAACACTTGGCCACGAAATCGTCAATGTCCGCTGAGCTACATGGACGGAGGGGAATCGGGTGCAGGCGGTGCTCGGAAGAACGCGTGACCGTCGCGAACATGCTGTCCACCTCCAACGCCCCAGCGACAGCAATCATCGGCAGCCCAGAATGCATCGTCACATGCTGCACTGCGCAAAGTTCATCGCACAGCAGACGCGCGCGCTCTGTACTTAGCCGACACACCTCGTCCACGAGAACAACAACACAAACATCACGTGGCAAGCACTTGCGCGATCCTGCTTCACGCTCCCTTACAAACTCCACCAAACCCTGCAGCGTGAGGCCCTCGCAGCGGCGTGTCATTTTCTTCTGAAACGTCACACCAAGGTAGTCTGACAGAAGCATGTTGCACAGCGCAGCACTCAGGCCCGGGCCATCAGCTCCGTAGGGGTCTTTGTTAAAAGACCACTTGCACTCGTCAAACGATGCAAACAACGAAACACAGTGCAGAGCGCGTAACTGACCGTCATTGGACCCGTTGATTTCCGCAGCGATTTTGCACAGCAAAGTGCGGTCGCGGCGGATTCGATGCAGCGCGTCCGTCTTGCCAAGGCCTGGTCCTCCCAGAACTGCGATAAGGAAATGCTCTGACGCGAGCGCATCCGCGCCCTTCTTCGCAAGGGCAATTTGCTTGCGGATGCCGTCGAACAACGCGTCCTCGATCAACTTCTTGTTGTACTGCACTTCATTTGATAACCTAAAGTCGGAGCTTTTCCTTGGGGGATCCTTACGTCTGAGGGATTCGTATGCATCCAAGATGGAGTTAAACACGGCACTCTCAGGCATCACACTATCAGTGACGACTGTCACGTCAGATCGCGTCTGCATCTTTCGTGTTTCTGATTCCTGTATGCGGCCAACATGCAGCAGAGCGCGGCTACGTGACGCCAAACCACCGCAGCACGGGTGAAACATGGGCCCAACTGACGATGGCCACGCATTGAACTCTCGACAAGCGGAAATTGATCGAATATCAGGCGCGCAGGCAAACATGATCGACCTTGCAAGATTTGCATTACCGCGGGGCATCATTGTTATCACTGAGAAATGTCTTATATGCAAAAGCTTATTTTCTTGGCTCGTTCACGTTGTTTCGCGTCGGTCAGTCTCGAAGAATTTTGTTGCCTATCAAGAGAAGAAGCAAAACACACAGTAGGAAGGGGCTCTTGCATGGAAAATTATTCGCTCTTCAGGTAGCGTGGTGAACATCGAAATGTCGATGCGACGCGACGGTATCAGCCGTAGGTGGGATGCACACGCTGCTTAAGGTGCCGAGTGGAGCTGATGGGGCCCTGAAGGTGATACCAGTTGACTGGACCATTAAAAAAAAAAACCCTTCCACCTGTGCGCTTCCACCTGTGCGAAGGGGCAGTAAACTTTACCTGCAACATTAGGGCTACATTACAATATATTAACTTATCGGACCATAATAATAGAAAGACAACCCTTCCACTTGTCAGTTGTGTCCTGCCGTTGCTGTTATTCCCAAGCTGCGATTGATAGAGAGAAAGAGTTTTTTCTTTTTCGTTTTGCAGATACCATGCGAAGGTTTGCGACAACCGTTTCCGGAACCTCGTCGAGGTTCCTTGTTACCCTTCAACAAAAACTACTTAGTTCGTCATCGGGTTTGTCGTTGCGCTGCTGCAGCAGTGGGTTGATTTCACGAAGCCGCTTACTGTGCTCCTTCGGAGGAGGGGGTCTTGAGGCAGTGCTAGGCAACATGGTAGACAAACGAAGGACGATTGAAAATGCGGTGGACATGGGCAGCGCGGAATTTTTCAACGAATGCGAACGCGACACAGATTCTATTATAGACAAGATACTTTCCAACTGCCCTGATGAACTACCTGGCCTGGTGCGCAGAAACGGTTGCATTTGTTGGCGGGGACGTCGCGTCACGTTCTTTGGTGCGAATGGCAGTGACCTGCTCGTTGTCATTCCCGATCCAGCAAGCGTGAAGGGCATGAAGAGAGTTCACACGCTGAAACTGCGCCCGCGAGACGACGCCCTTGATGATGGTTTCGGGGCTACACTGCCACAGCCCCCGTACGAACCATACGGCGTGTACTCCATTCCGAACGGGCTTGTCATGATAGAGAAGGGCAACTATGCTGTGATTGTGCATTTTGTTGTCACATCGGAAACCTCAAGATTCGTCTCTTGTACTGTACAGTTCATCTCGCACCGTTTGCTATCCAGGCCAATACCGTTAGGTGGAGGTGCCATATCGACTTCGAGGCCGCACCGGTTGGTGGAGGTGCCAGGTCGACTATTGAGCCCGCACCCTTGGGTGGAGGTGCCTTGAGGCCGCACCCTCAGGTGGATGATGCTGGATGACGCTACAGCAAACGTTTCCATCACGTATTGTTTGTCATTTGAAAAACAGATCAGACAAGCATGTTTTATCACAAAAGACTCAGACGTTCGAATTGTAGTGTACATACTTATTCTATTCATGTGTGTACGACCTGATATGTTTCGGTTCTACTCGTAAGGTTGGCGACTTGTGCCACCTGGCGTTACAAGGGACACCACCGAGGCCGTACTAACTCAAGTGACTCACAAAAGAGACATCACAACCATGGAGGCAAAAGCGCCAGCCACCTGCATCTCTCATTTCACACATCCTGTCCTGAAAACGCAACACCTCTGAAAAGGGGGGCATTGCACAACTTGACGTCGTAAACGCTGAGGAAGCTGTAGATACGAGTTGCCGCTGCATCCTGGCAGGTGGTCGTCAGGCAACTTCTCTTCGGAATGCATCGGCGCATGGCAACCGTTAGCACCACCGTGGGGAGCCACGGCAGCATGAATACCACTCCCGTCGTCTCATCGTCGCACCACCCCTCCGCCGCATCGGACGCCGCAGTGTACGCGGCATTATTTCCCTCACCCACGACCACACGTGTTCCCTCTATAGGGGTATAGTAGACAACATTGGAGGAGATGAACGTGTTGACGAGTAGTATGAGGACGTTCGTTCTGAGAGGTTTCGCGCGCTGGTACTCTGTTGGCCTGCATCGGGCATCTCGTCCTTCTGCGAAGGGCAGCAGTAGACACAGGGCATACTCCCCTTGCAGAACGGAGTGGCATCCGAACGTGTGTCGGTTTACTGACTCACAGCGCACTTTGTGCGATGCATCTCAAAACCATGAAACGGTTGTAAAGCTCTGAGATTGGACACAGTGTCGCTGTCATATCTTCGGTACTCATTCAGCGTGCGTGCGCCACACGTATGTCAGTGTACTGGTCGCATTACGTGGCCCAAGCAAAGGCATCGCCTCCACGATAGAGTCGGAGGCTTAACAATGCCTTGTGTGTCGTTGGGGCCCAAGTGACCCTCAAGGGCAGGGACGTCCAGTACGGGTGCCAGAGCACCATAAACTGCGCGGCGTGCCGTCATGTCGCCAGTGTCGACAAAATCGGAATGCGGATCGCCGCGTCATTGCCTTGTTATTTTTGGCTTGAAGCTTTGCTATTCTATGAAAAGCAGAGCTCGTGTGAGAAGATTGTGTATTTTGTTTGCTTACAAAAAAAACATATCCGCCAAACATTTTTTAATGAATCCAATTCAAACAAAACATGATATCAAGGTATAATAAAGGGATGAAGGGCTGGGAAAGTGAAAAAAGTATATGTCCACCTCCTCAGTGGGTTCTGTGTGCTCTACTCTTTTCAGTCAAGCCAGAGCACAATAGTTCTTGTCCACTCGCTACACTTTTTCTGGACTCTGTATCATAGAACAAGGTCGTCGAGTTTTGAGAAGCATCGTCGTCGTTGACTTACACGCGGCATCAATTAAGAGCGCGAGGGCGTGGTGCACGTCCAGCAGCACAAGGCCCCTCTTGTCGTGCTTCTCACCTACCATCAGTGTACCTGCAAGCATCTGAGGAGAACACGCTGAAACATTGTCTCGTGTGTCGTCGGTATGCAGTAAGCGATGGCGTCCTCTAACACCACAGCGACGGTTTCCTATTCTTTCCGACGTTGTTGTTGCCGCTGTCGTAGGACATCACTTATAACGGTCGTTCTGTTTACTGATCTTTCCCACATCAACACAAAAAAACGAGTGAGCTGTTTTCAGAAACGCAACTCCCATCGATGTCAGCTGTAGCACCGATAGGGCGCTTTGCATGGCACTCTGGTCGATACCCATCGAGGAGAGTCCCGCAGTGACTTGCAAGCCTGCCGCTAGCGATAGGCCGCTGAACTGAAGGATATCGGATACAGGTGCTCGAGATGGACGCACCACAATAACAAGGATCGCTGCAGCGACGTCAACGAGACACATGGCGCTCCAAAGACCAACGCACTAAGATGCTGGAACAGGAATGCTTGCCATCGCAACGACAGAGATACTGACACAGAAAGCGTGGGCTGAAAGCCACTCAGATCCAGCACGCACGGTCCGCGAAGTCGCCCATGTGTGGCACGTAGTGCTGGAGGTCCCCACTGGCCAAGAGGAAGCAGCCACGGCGCGACAAAGGCTTTCCGTATGGAGTTCCGATAGAGAAGAAACATCATCTTTGATGCAACACGAGAGCGTCCAGCCCTGACACGCCAGTAGCCCCCACCTGCAACAATGCCGATGGCAGCCACACCTGCAACCGTGCCTGTGACCTCTCCACTGAACAACCCATGAACACCGCCGTGCACAACACCGGGAGCTGCAAGCATCGCTACCAAAAGGCTATGATTTGGAAATTTCAACGCGACCTCTGGCCGAAGGGAAACGCGAGTTGAGGAACTCTTTGAGACGTGATCTTCGTGCTGGGAAAACAAGCTGTTCATCGTGTTAGGAAGTTGCTGTCGTCGGTACCACCACACACCAACACGATGAAGTAGATGTAACACTACAAATACGGCAAGGTTGCCCAGAACCATCGCAAAGTCACCAAAGGGGTAAAATGGGGATATTAAGAACTGCGCTGACGATGTGGACTCCCGTAGGCTCGACGGTGCGCAGCTCGATACTCCCATCACGACAAGTACTGGCGCATCGAGGGTTCCTCCAGACAAACCGCTGACAAGGCCTGCAATTGCGATGACGGTCGTGATTGCTGTGGGGAACACGGTGCCCGCGTTGGGAAACATTTGAGGGTCAGTTGTCGGTCGCGTATCAGGATCGTTGCAAGTGATGGTGTTGTTGTATCGGCTTGCTGGAAATGTCACAAAACGTAACAGCGTCGTGGCAGGTGTTGTGGGAGGTACAACATCCGTGAGGGACATCCCGGTGCCATTCCACACGTTGCACCCAAGTTGTAAGAGAAACCCCTCGGCACCTCCGCGAGTTGCAGAAGCGGAAAGTTTGGTGAAAGAATTCGGCATCACCAATGATGTGAACCCTTTGAAGGAAGATTGTGAAACGCAAATCGTGGCGTTGCAGCGGATGAAGCTGTTGGGTGCAGCAGAAGGCGGCACTGTTTCTTGAAAGGGAGACACCTCAATGCCTACGGATGGAAAGGTTGAAGTATTGACCACCTCAACTCCGTAGTGATGATGGCCCCCTTCGGCGGCGAATGAATATGTTTGGGCATTTAGTTGGACGTCGTCAAATATCATCAACGTGTTGTCCGTGAGCGATAGCGTGCGGTACTTGGCAACGAGTAGTTTCCCAATGCCAGTGCCAGCAGTCCTGACGTCACGAAAGTTGACAGTGCAGTGGCTTAAAGTCGTGACGCCCACAGTTGTGATCAGTGATCCAAAGTTTGTAGCAGCTTCCGCGGCTCCGCTTGTGGCAATAAGGTGCGCACCCACAACAACAAAGGATGAATTCAGGATAATGCAGCCGAAGGCAAGAAATGACAACAGATCCGTCTTTGGGGCAGCAAGTGCAGCGAGACGCTCTTCGTATGACACCGTGCAATTATCCATGATAGTCACAGAAAGGTTCACGCACGCAACTTGCGAGCCTCCGCCTCCAAGAAAAAGTGTTTGGGCTAGATCTACGTAGAAGCTTGTGGCAACTGTTGTCGTTGCGTTGGTGCTCATGACCATAATTAGTGCAGTCGTGTTCACCGTCACACCGCCATTTTGTAACATTTTGGTGGGGAACCACGAACTGGCTCCGGCGTTGACAGGGAAGAGACGCTGCACCTCGACGTTGCTTAGCGCAATCTCACAAATCTTCCAACGATCTTCCACTTGTGATAGCAGACATCGATGACGCAACAATTTGGTATCCCTAGATAGATGAACTGTCAATGAACGCTGATGGAAAGTTACTTGTGTGCATCGCTCGTACTGACGAGTTCGTCACGACGACTCGAATGCCTCGCCCAACGTCCATATAATGGGGATCCTGTGCGTTGATGTTTACCAAATTGGTGACCATCGTCAGCAGCATTGCCCCAAACAGTGAGACAGGCAGCACCAATGTGGTCCCGTTGTCCATCATTGCCAAGAGGGAGACATTCGTGAGGGTCACCGTGGAGTGGGAGATATTGCCAAGAAATCCGACGACGGTTGCAGCGGCAATGGCGCAACCACCACTGCTCGCATCAACAGACACCATGGCGGCTGTTGCGATGATACTGACTATTGTGGCGTTGTCGGTGTTGGAAATCTCAAAGACTCCAATGTTGCGCGATGAAGATCCAATGTCGGCCCCCCGATTTCTCACGAGAACTTGCGATCCTTCTATCATTGGAAAGGGTGACATTAACGCCGTTGACGAGAAAGAAAAGTAACTGAACGACCCAAAGAAAGGCCCCGTCTTCGCTGCATCGAGCACCACCACAAGTGCCCCTGCACCAGCAGCCGCAAAAGAAAAGTTTTGTAAAGTACGTACGGCGCAGCAGGGGAAGGTCTTGTGTTGTCCCTTGAATGTAAAACACTCTCGCAGAGACATCAATCGTCGTGTCAAAGCTCACATTGGTAAAGCAGGCGACTGCAACTGCTTCCTTTACAGATACAGCGCGCAGTAAGATACGTTGTTGTTTCGCTCCCCACACCATCACTTCCTCCGGGAATTGAAATATCAATGTTCTGTATGACAGACGCATCTCTAATGGATATCAGAGCTACCATCTCGATGGCACCCTGCGTTCCAGGAATGGCCTCCTCTAAGAAAAGATTGATGTTGCGCCTACTACTAACAGTGGCTGCTGTTGGGTGTTGTGCATGATGACGGTCGCCGATAAATATTGTCACGTTGGTGGCTTCGCATTCATACAGTTCTTTGCTATCAGGGGGGCAATAAATCGCTACGAAGGATGGTTTGATTTCTTTCAACGTCCTCGCACTAAATAGTTGGCTCACATCGACGGAGAAATGCATGCAAGTCCCATTCGAGATTGTCACATCCACGCCAGCAATGCTGCTGCGATTTTGCGGTGTCAGCGTGATCATTCCGAAGGCCTGAACGTTTTGTGAACTCACTAGTGTGATATTCACGTTGCATACCAACACATGCAGCCCATTCCATAAAGTGGGGGCTGATTGACCGCCGTGATACATCAACAACGACGCCGCAATCACAATGTTGTTGTCCTTGACGTCTTTTGGCAAGTTCGTCATGTTGAGAGCAATATCGCTCTCCTCCAGTTGAACGTGAATGTTTTCGACAATGAACTGAGACACATTCCTCGCAGCCATGCTCAGCACAAACATAGAAGCGAAGATATCAGGCGATTTGCTGCTGCTGTTATCAAAGAGGTACTCACCGTGAACTTGCACGTTAGAAACGAACACCGAAATGTTTCGGATGATAACGACTATCGGTGCCGTCGTCGTTATGATGTTCCTATCAGTTGCATAATTGACTACTTCGTCGCGAAGGTAACATCCCCCCACCAGTGACTAGGATCGTGACATTTTCGAAAAAGGAAGTGCGACTGATGCCGCGTGCTTCCGTTTCGAGCATCATGGTGGGATACAGATTCATGAATGGTAGCTTCTCGGAGCCCGCAACAGTGCTACCAGAGCAGTTCAAGACGTAGCGGTTGTTTGATAACACCGAATAATATCCGACCGAATTTGTACAAGGTATCACAGTCACGCCGTCACCGTCGGTCAATGAGGCAGCTGCGAGGCATTGACGAGCCACAACGCAGAGACATAAGAAAGAGAACCAAAAGTGCATAGCATGATGGAACATGATACGGTGACCATAAAAATAGCTCGGAGGCGTGCTATCCTATTCACTTGGAATAACACATATTTTTCCTTCTTTGCAGTTCCTTTGTGACGTTTGATGTGGAACAAGCAGAAGGAAAATCGAATCGAAATATCATTTCGAAGTTTTTTTTCGAAAAAAAAATGTCACTGGCTTCGTTTGTTAATTTAAAGAAAACTTAGTCATTTCAACACGAAATACCGAGCAAGAAGTAACAAAGGAACTCAAATACCGTACGACCCCCTCTATATCGTCCTGGACGTAGACCAAAAAGGGGTCAAAAGGACGATGCAGCCACTGTCGTTATAATCACAGTGGAAAGACGTAGCAGAACGTTGTTTTTTTTGTCGTACGGTATATGTAGCAGTAAGTAAGTAAAAGTATACTGCCGGAAAAAGATCCGATCCATCACGAGAACGCTCTCATTTATTGGTTGTAATAATCGCACATGTTAATAAGTTGTAGTAATCACGCTATTGAGGGGGTATATCATTATGACCCCGCCTTTAGTAATCACACACGGAGACGAAGGCGATGTTGACGGAATGACATGTGTGCTCAATTCTTCTCTTCGATTTTTCTAATGGAAGTCTCTGTCTCCTCGCTCAAAAGATAACAGGCATAAACAGGTGGTTCAGGTACTGGGAAACAAGAAAAGGGTGACACAAATTTCGTGGCGTGCTAAGTCAGAAGTATTTCACTTTTGAAGTTACGAAAGCGATCGAAACACCTCCGCAATTTCAGCGCGTTTGACTAACAATGCTCGATCCACAATATTGCCCTCGTCATGAGCCTCCTGCAGGCTCACTACACCTGGTTGTCGCGAAGATGTCGTCATCGCCAGGTTCGACACTTTTTGATTAAGCGACGGCAGCTCGTACGCAAAGTAAATGTCGTTCATATAAAAGCTTATGGTGGTCACTAGGGACGCTAACAAAAAGAGGTACGGGCTAGTGGTCCACATCATGTACGCAAAGCCGCACAGCAGCGACCGCCACGCGTGTCTAAAGTGATCGTTGCTTTGAAGCGCCAACACCGCGGCGCAGGCTTTAATCTGCTCCGCTCGCTCCACCGCCGTCTGACCACATGCAGGCACACCTAATGCTAATGATTCTTCGTCGCTCACATCCTCTACTTGCGTGTGGAAGTGAAGGTAATACAATGCCTGCACAGTAAAACATAAACTCCCAAACGAGAAGAAGAAGATCATAAACGGCACGACGTTCCTTGCTGCAGCGAGAGGTACAGGTCCTCGAAATGCGGCCCACCAGTCCGTCGATCCAGCCGACAGTCCCACCGTCCCAATGCAGAATCCAATAATGATAAAAAAGAAGCGCGAGATAATCAATGCGGAACGAAACGTCTGAATGGTCGTCACCCTGTTCTTGTAGTCGTAGTACATGTTCTTTGTCCAAGACATGCGCGAGAAGTCGACATGGGACGCAACCGTTGTGTGAGGGTGGTGCGTCGTCAAGTACCTATGGTAAAGATAGTACGCCACGAAAACGGCAGTGCTGATAGAAAAGGCGATGTAGTCAATGGCCTCAAGTCCTGTAGGGTCCAGATAGGATATGTTGACAGAGCCAACGTAAAGGACACTTGACATCTGTTTGCGCCAAAGATGAGCTTAAAATACTTGCCTTCACATAAAGGAAAGAAATAAAAAATAATAAAATGTTGACCAGCGTTGAAGAGACTTTTCTTGCGTGTGTTACGCTTCAACGTCCAAGCGTAAGAGCAGAGACGACCACGTTTCTTGTTTTGGACTTCAGACTCTTTTGCAACCTTCTCACTTGACACGACACATCACTTATCCTCAGAGTGGGAGGAATAACACAGTTGCACTCCACTAAGCTGAGGGCAACTTGTCTTCCTCCTCTCGCACGTTGTATCTCACATTGACGAATTGGAAACAATTCACACTATGAATATGTGCTTAATGATGTTCATCCGTTCAAAAAAAAAATGTTCAAAGAAAAAAAAAGGGTCCCAAAAACGATACGAGGGGGGCGCGAGCAAAACTTTGCTGCGAAGCGCTGTCAAATAAAAAAAACCTGTTGAAGCCAAAAAATGCAGAACCTCATCATTCAGCAAACTTCATTTTTGTTCCCTTTTCTTTTTTGCAATTCTGTATCAACACTTCCGATTTTTGGGCACTAGATATGGGGCGGGAAGAAAAGTTCTAAAGTTATCACACCCGTGCGTTGAGTTACGGAAAAATAACATAGAGATTTGGACAAGGTCCTTTGGAAAAAAAAGAAAAAGAAAAAATCTGGATCTTGCTTCTGTTTCGTGCTTGTTTGTTTTTGTGTTGGCATTAGTTTCTTTCATAACTCTCCTTCACACGAAGAAGAATGGTCGGTTGCACCCCTTTGGAGAAAAAACAACAAACAAGCTCTAATCTGCCAGTCGATAAAACACATGACACAAAACCACAATAAAAAATAAGGACGGGCACCATGAAGAGGGGGTGAGAGGGAAACAAGTGCGAAATGCAAAGAGACGCGCAGGTTTCTTTGTTTCGCATTTGGGATGTTTGTATCACGCTCACGCGAACTAACTTGTGCAAGAGGGCGAGATATTATTTCTTCCGTATTTTTTCCTGATATTAAAAACGGAAGTTTGTAGAAAAAGAAAAAAAAAGCATGGGGCAAAGAAAAAAAATAAGCACCCTACCGACGAAAGAAAAAAAGTAAAGGAGAAACAAAATCTAACGCCAAGGTTGAGAGAGCAAGTTGACCGATGTGAGGGGACGCAAAGAAGCGAAAAGTCAAACATTACACTCAATGGGAGAGGGCTGCGGGAAGAAAAACAAACGAAACATCTGCCCGAAATAGGCGCAGAGATACAAGAAGGGAGGAGGAAAAAAAAAGGAGTTGAACGAAAAAAAACAGAAGATCGAAAGAGCAGCACCTTCAATGAATGAAAATGTGACATTCTTCTTGAACCTTCTGTTTTCCGCAAAACGCGAATCTGAGGTAAAAAAAAATCTGAGGTATGGAGAAATTTCAACTCCAGCACCTCAGAGAGGGGAAGAATGCCAAGGAAGCAAAGGTATTTGGGGAGAGGTGATTGGGTGTCGTCGCGGCTGCGAGGTTCATATGCTTGTTCTAAGCCACTGTAAAGCTCCCAGACAGATAAGCGACAAAGAACCTTTCCCATGTATTTTCTTGACTTGTTGATGTAGAAGTTGCTTATTTTTTGTAGAAAGAAAAAAATATGATGTGATATTGTGCGTGTTTCCTCTCAGGGTCGCTTTCAAGTTCATTGATGATTTGAGCGAAACTGAGGAAGATTGAAGGCGAACACCACGCCATGCGTCGTTGTCGCGACGTCATTGGTCCCGTCGTGCTCCGCGTCGCTGTGGCATTCGGAACACAAGGTAGCCTCATGCGCTTCCCAAGACGGATCTGGTGGCAGAGAATGGGACTCTTTTGCCATGGACTTCAGGTGTCGCAAGCCTTCTTGTTGCGGAAGCATTCCAGCAGATGTGAAGGATGAAGTAAACAGTCGACAGCCAGATATGGACCCGAGGCGAGGTTGCGGGGACAATGGCGGCGGATGGCACGTGCTGGAACGCCCCTTGGCACCACTGTGACGACGCATTGCATTGTGAGGTGGTGGTGGACCGCAACGATGGCGCTCCTTGCGATAGTTGAAGGACGAGAAGCCATGCAACCACAGCTCAGCTGGAGGTCGCTCACCACGGAAGGAAGGCGTTTTTGTCATGCCGTTGGCAGACGTCGATTGCCGATTCGGTGGTGCAAGCGCGCAGCTCCCACTCCCAGCAGAGTTGTTACATTCGCAGACAGTTGTCGTGCGGGCAAAGCTTGAGGAAGCATCACCACTTGAAGACGAAGTTCCCCTTGCCATATGTAAGGCTGTGGATGCGGACGCGTGCTTGCGAGCAAGGGCCGAACTCGGCGAAGAAGAAGAGGTCGTGGTGGTGCGGGGCTGGAGTGGGTTGTGGCTGCCTCCAAACATGTTCTGGGAGCTGCTTAGAATCATTCCTTCCCGTTGTGCTTTCACGTCGTGTTGGATGTTGCTGCGGTTGTTGGTGTCATGAGAAGTCGCGGTGGTGAACCATGTGTGGCTTGGATTGCAGCCAGCATGGTGTTGAGCCTCAGGAATCATGGCTGCGATATGATGTGTTGTCCCTTCGTCAGTCGCAGCTGCGGTGGAGCAGGTTGAGCCCATTAAGTGTTGTGGTGACCGAAAAAAAAATTGTTGCGACTGACAACTGGACTTTGCGTCTCTGAAAAAAAAAATGTGTTGTGGTGACCGAAAAAATTGTTGCGACTGACAACTGGACTTTGCGTCTCTGTTTACATTCGATCAAAGAAGAAGAAGAGTGGGCGACCACAAAAACTGAATTATTCGTCCGCAACGTTTGTGTTATGTGTCATGTGATTTTCGTAATTCTCGCTTCAATTGTGCTGTTTGCTTTCTCATGTTTCTTTGTAGCATAGAAAGGAAAGTTTCGAGGTTTTGGAGTAACGAACCTCCCCTTCCCATACAGTAAAAGGTACCTTATTAAAATGAGTGAAACGAAGAAGAAATCACCAACATTATGAGTGGCATTTGGTCCACAAAACGAAAAAAAACGGCAGGAGAGACACATGTTTGATTAATCTAAAAATAAAATATGGAGTTTGTCACATGAAAGCCAATAAAATGCAACCACTGACGCACAAAAAGGATATTGGTAGGTGAAATATCAACATGTCGAGAAGGGGTAAAGTAAAGGTAATGTTGTCGATTATTTTGCGTAGTCCCACACACACAAACACACCGCGGCTCTCGAAAACAGAAACGTTACGAAAATACTGCTGGCGAACAAGAGCAACGACGTTAACAGGAGAGATTACTACACGCAATGGGAACAGAGGAAAATGAGCGAAACTTCAAAGGTAAAACAAATCTCAAGGTTACATGTTTGCCTTCATGAATTGAAAAGAAAAAAAAAACAAGAGAAAGAATAGATGTGTGAGTGTCTGCAATTTTCAACATGTATTGTTGAGACTCGCGTTCACATCACACTTGACGCTCGACGCAATCTGAAAAAAGGATGCAGTGGAGTGGGATCCAAAGGCAGAACTAAAATCTTTGGTTAAAAACACCTGCAGAAACCGAACTTCTCAAACGGAAAAAAAAGTGAAGTAGGGAGGAAGCAAAAAAAAAGGGTTGGTTCGGGACAACAATCATTGCAGAATTAATTTTCGCTGAAGTGCGCAAGTTCAAAGTCGTAGAGAACGCCAACAACTGCGCTTCGTGCAGTAGGGCTCGCAGCCGTCGTGCTACTGCAACTCCAGCCGCCACCTTCACCCCTCTGGCAACAGTAGCTGAGTTAAGCGATGATTGACTTGTTGGCACTTGCTCTCCAAAAGGGTTCGAGGCGTCTTCGGCATCGGAATGGGTGTTGTGGTCGCCACCGTCAGTTGTCGTAGTTGCACCCGACAGAGAATGTCTGTGTGTAGGGGGAGGCGCGATGGGTTTTGTGGGGTGGACGGTTGACACCACAACAACATTCATGTGGTCTGCAACAGTAGTTGTAGGAATCGCACCATCACGATCATCTCGAAGGCTCGAAGCAGACACTCGCCGCGGGGTTGTCGACAACATAAGGTTGATGCTTGAGACTGCAGTCGTCATCGGCGCCGAGACGCGCCGCATTAATGCCGTCACGACTCTCCCCAGGTCGTTGGGAAGATGAACGTAGCGCGGAAAGTGGATCGCGGTCGTCACTCTCCTCACCAGAAGGTCGAGAAATCAGCATGTGGTACTGCGGAGTGCGTGGAGACGCAGCCACACCGCCACAACTACTACTACTTCCTCGTCTTCGTTCGTGTTTTGGATGATGTGGCCAGACATTACCTTTCAGACAGTCGGGCACTTCGCCACGTCGAATCACAGCAGCGGCTAGTGGTGTGGTATTTGTTGATGAACATTCAGTGTGCCGTGATGACGTTGCCGATGATGAAGTATCTACAGTCTCACGACGTTCAAACTGCAGCCCCGGCAACACATCTGTCGTGAAACCGCCACCAACCGCAGCAACCATACCGTCGTTACGCTCCGTCGACGAGTGCGCCTCAGTTGGAGGAAATTGCAAGCAGCGCAATGGGTTGTCAAGGACAACGTGTTGTTGATGTTTGCTGGTGCAGAGTTGTCTAAAACAAGTTTCTCATCTGTGCCGCATGGACATGAGCAATCCGCTCCCATAACTCTACGACGACGAGATCGTGTTGTTGTTCTCCCTGTTATCCTCCTTGGCTTGCAACAAGAGAAAAAAAATGCACGAAAACGGTTCGGTGTGTGCAATTAGCCAAAAAGGAGGACAAAACAACAACGGGTTGTTGTAAAAAAAATGAGAAAAAAATTTGGCGGCTCTCGGGGCAATAAGATTGACGTAGTATTTACAATCTTCTTTGCCTTCGTTGTCGACAATGGCAAGAATGCTTCCGCCAATTGTGTTTCCTCTCACTCTCTTATTGTTGGTTATGGTGCGCAGAAGTCGTAACTCCAGATGGCTAAACAAAAGTATATAACTAGAAGGAAAAAAAGGGAAAAGAGCGTTGTGGAGCACTCTCTTCCTCTAACACAAAAGCATGCATCATTGTGAATACCACAAACAACAAAAACCTCAAAGAAGAAAGGTGCCCTAAAGCAAAGAAATCTCGTATCGTCGCTCGTTGCAAAAATGAAGGCAGCAACCACCACACAAAAAGGGGCAGGAAAGGTTCTGATGTGTGTGTGGGGTGTTTTTTTGTTTTTGACATGAAGAACCCAAAGCGCTCGTATCACGTCGGGTAAATGGAGAGATCTGCTGTAAGGGGAAGTAAAAAAAAAATTAAAACGAGGGTAAACGAAAAGAGAGTGTGTGAGGAAAGGGGTGTCTGTTGTTTCAACACGAAAGTGCTGTGGTCGTTGTTTCAGGTAGAAACGTTTTACTTTCCTTTTAGCCGGCGGGAAGCAGAGCAACGCAAGCTTTTTTTGCTGCAGGCTATCAAGAGCACAACGAAATAATGAAATAGCAACAACATATGTGTGTGTCCAGGAAACAGCGAGCAAGGGGGGCGTATAATAAAAGGTAAGGGTGAAACGAGAGTGGGAAAGTGAGCGGTGTGAGAGGAGGAAGATGTTTCTGTGTTGCACGAATGTGGAGTGGTGAGCTTTTAGAAGTCTTGTTTTCTATTGGGGAGCAGCGTTAGCAACAGTAAACGCTTGCTGCAAATGATGAGGTCATCAAGAGAAAAAATGAATAGCAACAACATGTGTTCAGGGAGGGAGGGGGGTGATTCCTTCAAAAAAAATTGGTGCGCAAACGGAAACCAGAAAAAAAAAGTGGGGAAACACAACAATATTTGGGATGGTTTTATAAACAATGAAGAAAAAAAAAAAAAACGAAATAGAAAGGAACATAAAATACTAATGAATGCATCGACATGCTTCCTCCGAATAAAATATTGTTTAGTAATATTGTTGTTTGGTAGTCACACGAGGATCGTCTGACACCACGTTGTCCCCGGGCTTTGGAAATAGCCCAAGTTGCCTCGCATTAATTTCATTTTCGTTTATAATTCGTGGAGCTCTCGAAACAAGGGAAGCTCGAAGCCGTACAGCACACCCACCACAGGCGTTGTCCCCGGGCTTTGGAAGAACATGCCACCCGTTTCGTGGTCAATAATGTCGTCCGAGCGCAGCGAAGTGCCTCCGCCACGCATGCCGAAGAGACCAGACTGCCGCGGCGTCATCAAAAGCGGAGACGCGGCATCCTCGCTTGCACGGTAGGAAGCGGTTGGTAATGTTTCTGGAACTGTCATATTTTGCTGATGTTGATGTTTGCTGTTTGCAGCAAATAATACAGCAGATGATGCGTTTTGCTTTTGTCGCTGTTGTAAATTGTTCTGTTCACGAATTCCACTGCGAAGGATGTCGCTCTTGCTCTTAGTAGAGCTCGAGGTTGATGTGTATTGCCTCGCAAGCGCTACAAGTGGGGAAGTGTAATCAGCTGCATCATCATCCGCACGCCTGTTTTTGCTGCCTTCACCTGCACCACCATCACCACAAGCTGCGGACGATTTGCGGTACTCCACATCAAGAGCGGGAAACGGGAACACGAGTTTCGTAGGGCGAGAAGACGGCGGAATACCAGTAGCAGCCCTTCCAACAGGCAATCTCGTCTGATCACGGGCAGCTTCGGAATCGGACGTAGCGGCGGTCGACCCGTCATCATCGTAAGCATGGTGCAAGTGGACGACGAGCTCCACGTCAGGGGAACGACGCCCTCCATCGGAGTGGAGTGCCGTCGCGGAATCACGCTGAATCACTGCATCATCCCTCCGGTCCATGTTTGGATGGTGGCGATGATTGTAGTTCATGTGGTTGTGTTGCGCCATCGTGTCCGATGCAAAGGCGTCGTAGCTTTCACCTTGAGTGGAAATACGGCGAGCAGGAAAAAGTGTTGTGCCTGGGTTAAGGTGCGGTTGTTGATTCTTCGGTGTTCGATTGTCTATGTTGTGTTCATCGCACACAAGTGTCGCGTGAAGGCGCTGTTGTTGTTGTTGTTGTTGTTGTTGTTTGGTGTGGTCTGTTGTTGTCTTCACGTCACTCGTCACCCCAGTGGAGTCAGGTGCCCGCTGAAAAGATGTGTGCCGCACAACAACAACTTCAACGCTCTCGCCGTCTGTCAAGTGGTGCTGTCTGTCAAGTTGACTTCTGCTTTGGCGTTGGATCTCGTCTCTGTAAAGCGATTTCAAGGGATTCGCAGCGCGCGACGAAGAATGTCGATGATCACTTTGTTGATGTTGTGAAGCCGCTGAATGGGCCGTTAAAGGAGAGGAGCTGTTGCCTTTCGACGAGATCAGATCGCCTTGTGACGTACAAACGTTGCCCATGGACTACAACTTAATGCTGTTTTTGTGTGTTCGTTGTGTCTTTAGGGTCCTTAGTCTTTTCTTGTACAGAAACGTGAGGAAACGGTAAAAATAAAGAACACAGGGGTAGAGTAGCAGGGGGGAGGAGGGCTAGAGACACAAACGAGCGTGGAAAGGATAAAGAAACTGCTCAAAGGGCCAAAAACAAAAGGGGGAACAGGACCTTTCATTTAAAGAGAAGTTAAAGATTAAGCCACACCATTCCGCGGGCCGTATTTGTAGTGATTTAAGAAAACGCGTGAGCAAACAGCTTGATGTGCCTTTTGCAACTAACGAATTTACATAGGCCTGAAAAAAAAACACACAAGAAAGGTAACGCCGCTCGAGCGGTCGCGTAACACCAGAAAAGGCAACGAACACTGAAACTGAAAAAAAGTAATTGAACTGGTATTACTGATTTCTTTTCACAATATACCAACGCAAATGGAATCCGAAATGCTGTAGAGAGGAGACAGGCAGCAGGCAGATTCTTTTTTTTTTGACGACAGCAGGCAGTAGGTAGTAACAGACTTCGGCCAGTGTAGGAGGTGAGGAGGTGGACGTGTAGGAGGTAAGGATTTTTTTTCTTTAACGAAAATACATGGTGGAAGTACAGTGCATCGTACGAGGTGGAGTAACAAAAAACAAACATATCGCGACAGCAAAAAACAAAACATGTAAAGGAGAAAAGAATGCAAAGATAAAACAATTTTCGGGGGGAAAAAAAGAACCAAAGACACACAAAACACACAGTATTTATGCATAACGTACTGAATGGCCTCAAAAGGCACATCTCATCCAACACATTGCGCTATTTCACGTCCACCCCCACCACGAGATTGATGGGACCCTTGTTATGGATGGGAGGCAGCAGGTGCTCCTTAAATTTGACAAGCGCAAGCACTCCTGAGATCGGCGCCGCACCTGCTGTCAGCGTCGATCCGGTGGACGATGCCGTAGATGACGTATTCCATGGCAGAGGCGATGAGTTGATGCCTCGCAACTGCTCAAGTGCAATGGATGGCGTGTCCCCAAGAGATGCGACGCGCTGCTGGTGGCACGGTGGCCAATACAATGGAAGTGGTTCATGATGCAACGAAGTAGCCGCTGATGATGTTTGTCGTAATGCGCTGCGCTGCGGTGGTGATAGAACAACCTGCCACTGCGAAGGCTTCGGTGTGACTCGAGAAGTAGGCGTTCCTGTCGAAGGCGTTGGATGATGGAGCAGTGGTGTTGGCGCCTGCACTGTAACTGTACTCTCAAAGACACCGGAGCGCTGAGTGTTGCGCCGTCGTCGTGATCGCGAAAATTGGGAGCCCAGCGCTAGCGGGGGACTTGGGGTAGAGCCAGCAACCACATCGCGGTGTAATAACGAAAGTGGGTTCACACGAGATGCAGCTGAGCCCAAGTCTCCTGACGCGTTGCTGTCGGTGCCACTGCTATACGAGCAAGACGACGCACGAGCCTTCAACCGCAACGAGGGACCAGCACCCACACAGATCTCACGAACACTAATGTCGGCACAATGGAATGTTGAGTCACTGTGACTGCCGGTGGTGAGGTCACGGGGCTTCGTTGGTGAGGTGGTGGTGGTGGATAAGGGTGCGACATCTGAGGTGGTGGCTGTTGTGGCTGTGGCTGTTGTGTTGGTAAGGCGACAATGAGGCAGTACAACGAGGTTTTCTTCCCTTTGTTGTTGTTGTTGTTGTTGCGAGGAGCCTTTATTTGCGCTGCTGGTTGATAATGACGTGGTGGAATCTCCTCGTCGCGCATCGCCTTCGTAGCTGAAACAAACGCCCATCTGTTGCACAATGTTCGACGCCTTGTCTGTCCGGGGGAAAAAAAAAACGTGCAAGGAAAACGGAGGAACGATGTGCGTGCCAAAATACAAAATCCAAAAAGAATGAATGTTGGTCACAATCGCACAACTCATTCAGAAAAGATGATGATTGTTGTCAAAGGGGTGACAAGAGAACGGGTAATCCATATAATCATTTAGCTCCGAAAGCACTCGACAAAACGTGCGAGAGAAGGTCCACAAAAATGCCATCACGTTTCGTTTTATTTTTTCTACCTTGCATCGACGTTTGAGTGGCAGAAGACTCTCTTGATCAAACGGGGGGAGCGACCAACGACTCTCGTGGAGGGGAGAGAGACAGACTATGAGGCGTCAGGAGGGAAGACAAAACGCCACGAAAGTGAGCACGCCACTTTTTAACAAGAAAAATGCGCGCAATCTAAAACAGAGTGGTATCAATCATGGGGGAAAAAATGTTGGAGGGTACTTTAAAAAACTGACAAACAAGCACGCGCACACAAGAGATGCTGCAACAAATAGAGTCGATCACCCTTCAGGTTGGGGTCAAACGTAGCTCAGGGTGAGGTGGTGTACTTCACCACAAGGGAGGGGATGAGAAGCTTCTTTGCGTGGGGAGAAGCCGCAGGTGGCGACGAGGATGACTGAGATGCTGCCACTTGCACAATATTCTCAAAGACAGTTAGCTGGCTCATGTGCCTGCCAATCAACGACGTCGAACCCGATCGCTGCTAACGGAACCCGCACCAATGGCAGCATCCACCACTCCCCGAGCAGCAGAACGTCCAGTGAGGGGAGTGGGGGCCTGGGTGGTCGAAGGGCTCCTTTCCTACGCACTGTGTTCAGCGCTGAGGTCATTGCTCACGCACCAACAACAGCACCACACGGAGGCAGCAGCAGCACCACGAGCAGCGGCGTCGTCCCGTGGGTTGCAAGCATTCGTGTGCAACGACCCCCTGCACCATACCAAAAGCATTTACAACCCTCTCACCGTGCATCATGCGTCTGGGCCTCGTGAGGCCGAAGGTCACGTTGGCGCGAATCACAGAGGAACCCATTCACACAGTCCTCACCTCCATCAGCAACGCAACAGTCATGGAGGACCAGCACCGACGCATCTTCGCCAGCCCCGGCAGTTCACTGGGTTCTGGACTTCTGTCGTGACCCAAGACGTGACGCAGCCACAACAACAACGCGTCAGCACAGACGCCCAACATGATACCCGCAGTCTACCCACTACATCAACCTCACCACTTCCTCGATGGTTTCGACCGCCACCACCACCCACGGCTACTGCTCATACAACAGCGGTAGAGGTGAATAGAAGTGAGGCGACAGAGAGAAACAACACAGCGCATGTGTCTGCCGCTCGTCCAAACACGAGACTTTCAACACGCACCACCAGAGTCGATGAACGGAGACAGGAAATTCCGCCACCCACGACGTTAGAATATACATCTGATGGCGTTGCTGTGGAGGCCACCACACAGTCGGCGTCTACTATGTCCACCAGCGGAGAGGAACGATCGATGACAGAGTATTCGGGGACACTTTCACTGCTGACAATGACAACGACCGATGTTGGCGTGTCGATGAACCTGGCGCGATTTCGTGCTCAACAACTGCGTCTCATCATCTCAGATTGAACCGCTTCTAGCGATGACACGTGAAATCGACACACACTCCCAGAGATCTTTTTTTTTTTTTCGTCTTTTATATCACAAGATATTTACGGAAACATAAATACGAAACTTCAACGACAGATGGGCTGGGCGTTTTTTTTTTGTTTGTGCTGTTTTCTTTTCACCTGCATTTCTGTTTTTGCTGGAACGACTTTGCAGATCTTGCTGGAATTGATCCCCCCTTGGTTTAGTATTTGTGGCAGCCCACCAAACCGTTCACACTTTTTTAAAACAGACTCCCTTTGGCCCCCCTGTCGCGAGTGGCTTTCTTACATACCAAGAGAAGCAAACTCAGTGAACAGCGACGACGAAACGTTTCGTGTGTTTTCCTGCACTATTTCCCCAAACTACATCAATTCGTTTTTGTGCTAAATGAATTCGTTTTTGTGTGATCCCATTCCGCAATCCTATTTGCGTTAGTTTACCCCTCATCGCGTTCTTTCTTCCAAGGCAGCTGCATTGGGACAGTCTGAAGGCGACAAGTTTTTCGTGAAGAAGAAGAAGAGTAACTGTTTACGAAAATTAATGGTCCCGTTTGGGCATTGTTGCGCAAGAAGGACTAAGCTACTAGAGGTGCTATCGTTTTCAACGGATCACTCACAAATTAACACACATAACCAAAGACACGCGCACATTGCCATACGACAAGTCGCTACCTAAGCTCCTCCTCTCTCTGGTGAATTGCTTTTGCTGTTCCTCTTTTGTCCCATCGAGAAAGTGAGTTACATCGACGTACAGATGGGCTCGTGTTTGTCTGATAACAACCAAACAACACACAACTGTGACGATGCAAAGTCACACCATGGACTAGTACCGCACCCACCTACAACGCCAACCTCATGCTCTTCTTTAACAGCAAGTGTGCTACCGTTTCCCAGTCACAGGACAGCAGCAGGCACCACTGATGTCAGCACTAGCCGAATCGCCGTAACAGATCTGCTCAATGGCTGCGACGCATCCAACGACAGGCCACCGCCGGTCGCAAGATCATCAGCGCCAACAACAACGAAAGTAGTTCCTTCAAGAACTGTTCCTTCGCAATCTTCTCATCCACAAGCCGCCCCCCTCGGGCCTTTTGTACCTTTGACGCACAAAAATTCCGCAGACTGCTTTCACTCACGCAGCGCACGGGTGAATCCACTTGCGTCTCTCCGCTGTGACTCGGCAATTTGCGATGACGTGGTTCACAAGATTTGCTGTACGTTTTGCAACGCCCGCCTTACCGAGTTCACTTATGCCGATGACTCGCGCCGCCTCAATCGTTGATGTCGCTTCCATACTGCTCAGCACTCGCTCAAGCTCTGTGGCGCAGCGCAATGCGCGGCTCCTCGACACCAGCAATGTACAACGCTGATCCTCGAAACGTTGCACCATACTCCTGAAGTAGCAATTGGTAATAAACGGGGATCGGGGCAGCAGTCTTCGGCCATTTGGTGGCTAGACATAGATATGACACAGCCTTTCTGTGGCGCATCATCTGTACTATTGTTTTACCACACGAAACACTCCTATTAGGCTAAGAGGAAAAAAAAACCTACCACGTTGAACTTTCCTTGCTTTTGGATCACGCAAAATGGCGAAGTTGCAATCATTCTAATACTCTTCCAAGAAAGGCAGTGTTAGAGGGGAGAGGTGGTAAAGTTTACAACAGTAATTAGTGTCAGTCCCATGTTCTTTTTGGTTTGAATTTTTGCTTCGCAAAAGACACGAACGAGTCACGTTCCCCAACAGTGGACACAGCGCCTGCTAATGAGCTTCTACCCACCTCAGGCCCTTTCTAAGGTCATGTATGCCACGCAGCGTACGACCCAGCACCACACGACGCCCATGATTTGTGCCCGAAATGCAGCACGCCACCCACAAGCGGCTCCACCGACAGCCCCGTGTCCACCATCAGCGTCGCGCGGTGATGCGGGTGCTTGATGGAGTCTTCATGGCGCTTGAAGAAGTCCCCAGGGCGGT
>CYKH01000957.1:9214-25017 GCA_001460835.1 Bodo saltans | reverse complement strand
TCTAGGTATCTTTTATTTTGATCTTTTTTGTGTGTCCTTGGTTCTCCTCTGATTACTTGTATTGGGCTGGGAAGCAGACCGACTTCTCTTGTAGCTGTCCCTTAGACAAAATGTGGATTCTAGTTTTCAACAAGCTCCATCCAGATTCGAGCACGGAACGTCTTAAACAAGTCACGGACAAGCTCGCGGAAGTCCATGCGCTGTTGCGCTTCGAAGTAAAACGTCAACTTCTTCTTGTCGAATTGATACTCTGCGTCTGCAATCACCATCGGCAGACCGTGCTCCAGTACACGCTGCATGCAGACATCCACCGCACGACGTTCAAGTTCTGCTTGAACATTGTGGAGTTGGGTGATCTCAAGCTCTGTGGCGACACGTAACACAGTGCCCATACCGACGCCAATGTTCCGTGACAGACTTGAGCCAGTAAGTCCGATGCCCTTTACGGTCTTGGAGTTCGTCTCGCACCATGTGTAGATGACAAGCCCGACGTCCTCGCCGCGGTCACCGCCAACCACAACGTATTCACCTGGGCCGACAAAGTAGCTTGAGTCGAACTGCAGGACTCGCTTTCGCTTGAACTCAATCAGCACTTGGCATCGAGACGACGGGTCAATATTAAGTTCACGAGGATCATCGGTCTTTCCTTTGATCTGCAGCACCTTCCCGGAGGGCTGTTGGAGTTGTTTGCTTGGAATCGCTGCAGAAGTGTTTCTACTTGGAACTTCTCGGTGGACTGAGGGGAGCCGGTGGGTGTGATCTCTGGCCTGTTGTGTCGAGGGGTGTGCATGACGTCGCCGGCCTGGGGACGGCCAATCGCCCAATCGTCATCGTCATGAATCTGAGGAGGACGGCCACCGGTACGAGGAGGTGTGCTCGGCATAAAACCACCGCCGTTGCTTGTGGTGGATGTGTTGTGTGGTTGATTCCGCTGGCGGTGCTGCATCAGCAAATTCACCGCGGATGTGTTGGCACTAGACGCGGCGCTGTGAGGTGCAACGACAGCATCGTTGAGACCGCCGTTGTTCTGTCGGGCCCAGTTGTTGTTGCCACCACCACCACCTCCACCAGACGTCTTAATCACGCGACGCAAGGCCTCAATACGATCAAGGGCTTCTTGGTACATCATCTGATGCTCAGCTACAACAGATCGCATCATGACCAGTTGTAGCAAATGCATGCTTTGCAGAACTGGGAGGATAAGTTCCAACTGGGAGCTACCACCACTCATCATGGAAAAGGATGACGTTCACTTATTCTCGCGCAAAACAAACAAATCAAAAAGAGAAGCGGTGATTACCAAAATATTGCGCAGCGCAAGAAAAAAATCGGAGGAACATTTTCAACAACGTTTACAGGACGAACCACCAAAGGAAGGTGCTGAGTTTGCCAATTGATGGGTTCATTTGTGTGCAACCGTGAAGTTTTCTGTGTGCCTCACATAAGGAGAGTGCTGCGAGTTTTTTTGGCGTCATTTAACAACATTAGCGGAAAGAAAAAGATAAACACACTACGAATCCTTCGCGATCCGCAAGGCCGAGACTTTCAAGGTCGAGATTTTTTGCTCGCCTATGACACCGGTCGGACGAGCCCCTCAATCATTGACGACAATCCAAAGCTCACAACACCGCTGACTAGTCCATTCAGCAACATCAACATGGACGACTTTGGGATGTTCACTCCCGTCAAATGTCCCTTAATCGCACCAAGGATAAGAAGGGCCACACCAGTGAAGGCGCACGCTAACCAGAAGGTTTCGTCGATTCCACTCCCTCGGTAACGCAACAGGTACGCAAAGAGAGGGACGGATCCAAACAAAATGAAGGAAAGGAACATCACAACACCCTGCTTC
Source organism: Bodo saltans (assembly GCA_001460835.1). NCBI lineage: Eukaryota > Euglenozoa > Kinetoplastea > Eubodonida > Bodonidae > Bodo > Bodo saltans. The sequence goes on along the minus strand of CYKH01000957.1, from coordinate 23,165 downwards.
AGTGGCTCCCACTCGTCGTCAAGGTCGATAGAGATGCCGAGCTCATCGTGCATCATGAAGTCAACAAAAATCTTATCGTTTTTGGAAATGATGGCAACGATAGCGGCAGCATCTTCCTCGCTTAACCCCTTTTGTTGGTACACCTCCGTCATTTCAGCGATCTCCAGATCTTTAGATGTTTCCACCTCCCACTCTTCACGTTTTCTCTCTTCGCGGCCGTGGTCGAGCTCAGCAGTGCCCGAGACAAATTCCCCGAACCCCATCGAGAAGGCGTCCGCGACAACATTCGAAAAGCCGAACACCAAAATGGTCGCGAAATTAGCGTTGCTCCCAGCAGCAGCTGCGATAATGGCAAACGTTGTCATAATACCGTCAAGACCTCCGAACACAACGGACTTGACATAATCAGACGCTTCTGAGCCGTGGGGCTCAGGGTGATGCTTTTGATGCTGCTCGCGTGATGAGTCAACGTCGGCGTCGCGAAACGCAGTGCGTGCCATCTCAACGCTCTTGTACTCTTTGGCGGAAGACGGTGAGGAGGAATCCTTCTCAATTAATGCTTTGCGTTCCGACATTTCTTTTGATGTTGATGTTCCTGCCTGCGCTTCCTGCTCGTTAAAAATCTTTGTGAGAGAATCAACCAACATTCAAAACCGCACGTCGTCGGAAGAAATTACACTGAGGAAGGAGACGAAAGTTATTTTTGATTGGTTTTGGTTGAAACGATCACAAGCAAAGGCAAGTAGCAGATTGTACTTTTTGTCATCCATCCTTTTCTTCGGTGGCCTCACATTCACCTTCTCCGTATCGAACAATTAACTCTGTCGGCGGTTTTTGGAAGCTGCTCGACAATAGCGCGCAGCCTCAAGCGAAAGTACAAGCCTGAAAACGTAAAGTGGCCTTCTACATCAACGAAGAAGCACACAGTGTGCATACAGTTGGGATGCAGTCGTTGGGGCGTTTGGTCGAGCAAGAGTGAAGGATAAGAAGATTTTTTTTGTTCCGTGCGGAAATACATCTGCACAAAGGGAGGGGACTATCGGCCAATCATGGACTGTTGAATGGCGTACTCAATCTGCTCGTCCTCGTTCATGTCGCGAACAGATTTCGGCGACGCAGCGCCACCGCTCCCACTGCTCGCCAAGCCTTGCTGGTTTTGCGGGTAGTTCGACATGTTCTGCAGCAAGTCGTGCGGGGTACCTGCGGGCGTGCCTGGCGCAGGCGGAGGCTGGAAAAGTGCTGGCTGCAAGCGAAACGCGTCGTAGTGAGACCGGCGCTCTGTGGTAGTGGAGTCTTGAAATAAAATAGGCGCGTTTGGGATCTGAGCCACTACGATCCCAGGCAGTGCACCTCCTCCCCCTTGCTGCTGCTGGGGATATTGATACGCTTGTGACTGCGGCGAAGGCACCGCAGCAGCGGGTTGTGCTGGTTGTGGCGCATCCGGATTCGGTCTTCCCCACAAGTCCAGCAAGCTAATCGCGCGGCACACTGTGTTGCATTGATGCTTCGACGTCCACTTATCGATCCCCTCTTGACCCATGTTCCCCATTCCTAGTCCTTTGCCATCTTCCGTGTGGATTTGGGGATCGGTGAAGAAGTCGTGTACTCCTTGCAAGTCGCAGACCAGCATGGAACCACCACTCTCGACGAGGCTAAAATGTGAGAATGCTTCTGAGTATTGAAAGACGCGCGCACGTTTTCGTTCCTCTTCAGGGGAAATGGGCTTCTTCGCGTCACTGTTTTCATAAATCTCACCAAAGTTGTTGTTGTATTTTGTAAATGTGCCTTTGAGCTTGTATTCCATCACAAACATGACCTCGTTCTTGTCGGTGGTGCGGAACGTAAAGAAGGAATTTGGTCCATAGAGCGCTGGGTTGGCCTGTAGCCTTGGAGGTAAGTCCACGGTGCGAATACGTACCACTTGGCACATCAAGAACGAAATGTGGCATTTACCGCCCACCGCGGCAAGGCGGCCCTCATCCACACGCTTGAGATGGAGGTTAAAGTTTTGGGCAAACTCTTCACTCATGCATTGAGCAGCGCCTTCGTTAAAGTAATCCACCTCCACCACGCGGTCGATGTTCTTGCGGAAGAACTTGGCCACCATCTCTGACCGGTGCCCGTGTTCATCGACTTCTAATACTTCAAAGCAAATACGCATGCCACCCGCCTCAAAACCTTTCGTTGGGTTCGGTATGCACACGTTGATGGGAACATCCACCCAGGCTTGTTTTTTAAGGTCGTAGATGTACCGGGTAGCGGGGACAGTGACAGACTCAGCGGCGGCGTACACAGCAGCGCGTTGCGGCGGTTGTTGCTGTCTCATTTTCTCTGTAGGGTTCCTTTCGGATTCTAGGACAAACAAAAAAAAAATAAGTACAAAGTTCACTTTCCAAAATTGATCAGCGGCAACAACGTCACACGCAAAAGGTTTACGAATTGAAGTTTTGCAAAATTTGTTGTGATAAGCACTCACAAAGAGCAGAAGCCGCTCTCAAAGCTTTGAGCGTTGTAAAAAAAAAAAGGTTCCTTTCGGATTCTAGGACAAAAAAAAAGTACAAAGTTCACTTCCCAAAATTGATTAGCGGCAACAACGTCACGCAAAAGGTTTACGAAATTGAAGTCTTGCAAATTTGTTGTCATAAGCACTCACAAAGAGCAGAAGCCGCTCTCAAAGCTTTGAGCGTTGTCGCTGATGACCCGCCTGCCGTCGCACGCGAGCCTCCTTCGTAAGCCTCAGCAACCATTCCCCCACTGGCTTCTTCACGGAGTCGTTCGCAGTAGTTTGCACAACACTCGAGGCAAATGTTAACACTCGCTCTTGAAACGCCATATTATGGCCAAGATACTCCAACACAAGCACCTCAATCGACGTGCACACTCGGCTCGTCACCTTTGGGTTGCTGCACTGCAGCAGGTTCACAAGTCCGGAAATGTACAGGTCCTGCCTTTGGGATTGCTCTTGTGTTGGCGTCGACGCTCCTTGCTGCAGCTGCAAACGGATCTGGTCAAACAAGCCTTGGACAATCAATAATATGGCGGAGAGAGGTGTGAGATCCGCGGCGACCGCAGTAGCTAATGCGATAGCATTCGCAGGAGAAGTTTTCGTTGCTGGCCCTTCTTGTTGCTGCTGTTGCTGTTGTTGCGTCTCTAGCAAGATGTCGTCGTTCACATCCAGCTTCTCGAGCTGGTCCACAACAGACCGAACTGTTTTTGAGAATGAGCGGATCACATTGACGTGCTTCGCCGGATACCGTTGACTTATCCCCTGCACCGGACAAAACATGGCGACGTAGGTGGGGATCATAATCAGTCCTTTGGCGCGCTTGGACAGAATGGGAGCAATCATGCAGTCATGCGCAGCCGACTGCAGAGGCACAGGGGCATCATTTTGTCCATTGAGAATGGGCAGGACAAGAGCAGACCAGTCCTGCAGGAGGGACTCTTCCGACATCTTGCCACAGAGCACTGGGGAGCGCAATGCGGCCAACATGACCTCGATATGACTTGAATAGACGAAGTTCGAGTACTGAGATACCTTGGCGATGCACTGCTTCGCGCGTTGAATGATCGCTGCGCCCCGCTCTCGATCAAGGCGTGAGCTCAGCGCTGTCGCTGCAAGAAAGGATGAGTTGTACAATCGTAATAGGCGATCGCGCTCAGGGTTGCGCTTGTTGGCCGCATTTGTCGTACTAGACCCATTGGCTGATAATGTTGTTGGTGCATTCCCTCCTCCCCCCAGCCACACTGGCTGAGCTCCCACAAGCACCAGTAATAATGGAGCGAGATATGTTAGCGATGTAAGGACATCACTGGCTAACGAAGCGTCCAGCATTTCCATAGGCAGCCATGAGAGCGGGGGCCCAAAGCAGAAATAGACCTGTTGACAATGTTGCACCACAAATTCACCTTGACGGTCCTTAAACGTTATCTTTCCTCCAATGGTATGGGCTCGCTCAAAATGTTCCTTGGCAAACCGAAGAATGATCCTCTTGACAAATGCCGTAAAAAAGTTCAAGTCAGTCTCGCAGCGAGACTGCACGAGGCGCCACATCAACTCAGTCGGGTTAACAGATGCTATGGAAGTATGTACTTCGCTGAGGCTCTGCACTCGCAACTGAAGCAATTCTAGCGCAATGGCCTCGACGAGCACTAGTACCACATCTTCAGATAGATTCAATTCTAGCGCAATGGCCTCGACGAGCACTAGTACCACATCTTCAGATAGATTCGAAACAGGAACACACGTACAATCCCGGATGTACGCCACTAGAGCCTGCAGAAGTGACGGGCGGACCGCGGCGCGAACTTTCGCATCGTCAAGTTCGGCAAAGGACGTTCGCTGAGCAAGGCTCATTAATGCTTCTGGGTCTGCCGTCAACCCACTAGGGGTTTCTGTTGGGATTGACACTGCAAGTGCAAGCCACTGAAAAAGACCTGCCTCTCCAGCTGTCACTGCGTTTCCAGACGCTGCCACCACAGCGTGGTGGTGGGGTACTTGAGATACTGCCTGCTGCTTCTTCAGGTATTCTGCGAACTCAGTTGTCGTGCGCTTTTGGTACAAGTGCAGCGGTGCTCTCTCAGATTTCTTAGGAGGGTTGGCAGACGACAAAAGAACTCGATCGAGAGCCCTCGCTATCTGCGACGCCAAGAACATCACACCGTGCGTGAGCGTGGGGGACATCGGCGACGTTGCGCTATCGATAGTCAAGGGAGGTCTCGCGGCAATCCTCGTCCAGACAAGCTTCGCCGCACTCTCAATTGTGTTGTCAAATGCAGTGTGGAACAGCGGTAACCACAGAAGTGTCTGCACGATGCGCGATAAGGAGGTGATGTACGTTTCCGCAAGGAACAGCGTTTTCCCGCTGTTGGACCACGCCTCCACACCACTAAGGGCACGAAGTGCTGCAGTGCATATCGACGTATCACTGATGATGACGGCGGTGTCGGGTGAACTATTCGAGGTTCCTGCAGTGGTGGTGGACGTAATGGTAGACTCTGAGCGCCTCGCAATCGCTGCCACAAGCGACCCTAACGCCATCCATGTTGTCGCCAACGCGAACCGGAAATGAGGTAATGCAGAATTTCCGTGAGGGGTCTCCGAGGCCACGACAGAATTCAAATCACGAGACAAGGAAACTAGAATTGTCGAATCTGCATCACTGACAAACGCGGAGTCGTGGTCGAAGATAGCGCCTAGGATCAAGAGTGCGATAGTTGCAGGACGTAGCTTGTTCCCAAATCGAATTGCAGCCGCGCTCAAAATGGACTCGGCGGCAACTGACGACACGGTCGTGATGGTACTGAGATCTCGTCGCAGCGGCTGCGCGACGTCGCGAACTACACGCATTAACTCTACCGCCAATCGTAAGAAGTTCACTTTCATCGCTGAAGGAGCATGTTGCTGATGCTGCTGCTGTCCAATGGTAAATAAAATGTTCAAGTTCCGTTGCATCAACTGCAGCGACGAGACCGGAAGTAGTTTACCCCCATGCTGTTGTTGTTGTTGGAGATCGTTAGGAGTGGACCACGCGGTCACAGGAACTGCACGAGGATGCCGACTTACCGCACCACCTGCTGATGAGTTGATGGCAGCAGTTGTGCTATCAATGAGCAGCCCGTGGTGATAGAGCACATTGAGGAGTGATTGCTCCCCGGATGGGGGTGGCGATGGGCGAAGGTTGACAAGTACTGCAGCCATACAATAGGGAAAATACGATTCAAATCACTACGGGCAAAAAAAATAAAAAAATGAAACGCAGCATTTGGGGTGTGAAGGTCCAGTGTGATATTTTCAAACAAAAAAAATATTTATCGAAAATGCAAAAAGCAAATGCAAGGAAAAATTCTATTTTTGTGTTGAACTTGAAGGCGTCGTAAACGCAGAAACCGTCGATGCGGCACTCTGAAGACCAATCCCGCCATAGCGCAATGAGGACATAGGGGTTGCAAAATTTTCATCGTCGTTCCCGTCATTCTCTGCTGTTGCTTCGTCAATTTCAACGGGCTTACCGTCCACTTCGACAAGGTACTTGGCGGTTGTTCCTACAAGGGCGCTGTTGTTTGACTCTGCAATTTTGGTCAACAGAAGGAACGTTTTGCGACGATGAACAACAGCTCCCTTCGCACGCCTGTCTGATTGGGCGTCCTGTTGGGGAGGCAGGTCTTCATGATTTGGCGTACCGCGTGCAACAGATGTTGCTGGCGTGGAATTGGTGGCAAAGATTCCAGACCCAGTAGCAACTCCTCCTCTTGGCAGCAAGGGTACCTCACGGTTGCCCTCCATCGCCACCAGTTTCATCGGCGAGAACACATATTGGCCATGTTCGTCAAACTTCAACGCCCAGTTGTGCGCACCCCATACAGAGCGCCGGTGTGCAATGCTGAACACAGTGATCCCACGCTCCTGGCAAGCTCGGTAGATGCGAGACTCTGTCTCCACGTCAAGTGCACTCGTGCATTCGTCTAAAATAGCAAAGCGTGGATTATGGTAAAACATGCGAGCAAGCGCGAGCTTCTGTTTTTCTCCTGGCGATAGAACTTCATCCTTACTCCAAACGAGCCTTGATTCCCATGAAATGTTGGGCCGATCGAAAATCGACTCAAGTCCGACGATTTCAAGAAACTTTGTAAGATCTGATTCCCCCACACGCACCTCTTTCTTACGAGAGGGGTAGATCACTTGCTCCATCAGTGAGCCTGCGGACATGTACGGCCTCTGACTCACGTAGTACAGTTGTTCTCGACTAGGTTTCGACAGAACTCCATATCCGTGATGATCGTCTTGACGAACTTCTGACGCGGCGGCGTGATCGCTGCACCCCAGTGGTGGAGGTGAGGTGAGTGGCCACAATTCTGCGAGTACGCGGAACATGGAACTCTTGCCGCACCCGTTAGGGCCTACTACTAGAACATTCATGCCAGGCTTGATCGTAAAAGTAAGATCACGGCACAGGATGCGCGGCGTTGATGGTTGTGGTGGGATAGTGGTGGAGGACGACTCAGAGGATGATGATGGCGACGTTAGTCCTTGCGCTGGTGATGATGTGGAGAGCGATTGTCTTCGTCTGCGTGTCGTGGCCACGGGTGGAGTCGCAAGCGTCACATGCTCAAATGAAATGTAAGGAGACAACCGATACGCTGATGATGGGGGTCGCTGCACGGATGCGTTGTTGTTGTCCTTCTCGATCGCCGCCGCAAAACTATCGTTGCCATCTTCCGCAAAACTTTCAAGCTCACGCTCCGTTTTTCGCCGAGATTCATGTTCTTCGGCGAGTTGGAGAGCCACATGCAGCTGGTGAACTCGATTAGAAAACCCTGACATCAGCGACACAGACCGGTACGCCTGCACCAGCTGCCCAACCGACCTCGTCAGGTGCATGAGCATTGTAGAACTGTGAATAAACAGTGCAGCAAGCTCAGCTCCCGCCTCAGCGGAAAGAGGATTCTTGCCGGGAACGGTGGTAGTAACAGCAGCAGCAGCAGTGGCAGCTGACGACGCTTCAGCAGCAAGCTCTTGGTAGCGGCCATCAACAATCCACCCCACCACCCCAGTTCCCACGGCGATGGACATGCCGCGCAGAAAAAATCCGTCGACAAAATCAGCCCAAGCGCGGAGTGCTGCAGAATAATGCACATAGTCACTCGACGCATTATAAAGTGCCTTCAGACGCTTGACCTCTGTCGCTTCGGATCTGCATAATGCAATTTCCTTCGCGTCGTTCAGCTGACGCACGAGCTCGCGGCGATACGCGGCATCCTTTTCTGCTTGGACGCTTGCCATGGCGCCAAACGAAGGTGTGATGTACTGCAGCACAACAGAAATCACTGCGTAATATCCGCCAATCACTAACGGGCCGCGGTAGTTCCCGTGCTTCATATTCGCAATCTCTCGCGAGAAAAGCACAATGTCAAGAAGCGGTTTGAACAGCACCGTGTACAAGGAAACTGCTTTGTTGGACCACCGCTGCAGATCTTGTGTCATGCGTTGCTCGATGAACGTCACACCACCGCACGCTTCGCTCAATCCAGCGATTTGAAAAAAGACACCAGGTTGGAAGTATCTTGCGTGAAAACTCTTTGTGAGTTTCTCCCGCATGCTCAACTGGAGGACGCCAACACAAAACGTTAATCCGTTGTTGATGACAGCCGCTGGAATCGTCCATGCGATAAAGGTAAGGAGAGTCGTGATGAATAGTCGACGGTTTCCCTGAATAAGAGCTCCAGCAACGTTGCCTAGCTTGCGTGCAATCACAACCGACAACTGAGTTCTGATAAACAGTAAGACGGTCAGAAACGCCAAATATTTTCCTTGCGTAGAACGCAGCTTCGGAAAAGCAATCTTCAGAATCCGCAAAAAGTGCTTCCAGGACGATCTTCTTGAAGATGAGGTCGCCGTGCCCTCCTCATCTGCGCCGTCGTCGTCCACCAGCATCTCTTCCGTTCGTCCTTTGGCGCTGGCACGGCGGCAAGCGCGGCGGAATGGTAGCCACGCAGCGAACACGTATGCCACAAGCGCTAGAAGCGACCCAATAAGCAAACGGCGGAGGCTGGCATCTTGTGGGGAGGTGCTAATCTCGCGAAGTCGGCGTACCATCACATCAGCAATATTGATGGACATTCTGTTGGACAGGTTTCTTCGGATCCACAATAGAAGGAGAGAAAACATAAGTGCACCCGCGAAGGTCGCACAATGAGAAAACGATCAAAACATTTTTTTTTTGTTTGAATTGTACAAAAAACAATCACATGTCGCTTGAAACAGCTTTCCACTCCTTGTTGTTTTCTTCTTTTCTACAACTACAACTACAACGATCATGTTGCGTCTCGTATGTGTGTGCGTGTCGCCGTCCCAGTTTATCCAGTAAGGTACAAGATTGCTCCATGACTATTCCTGTCAAGTTGCGAGTAACACGGCGTGTACTCAAGGCCGCTTGGCCCTTGGTCCCGTTGTGCTGGAGCCGACGCTGGCCTTCCGACTCGCGATGCTCGGGGGAACGACACTGCTGCACTTGTCGGCCTCGTGTGGGCCAAGCCTACCATGATATCGCCACCTCCACTTCCTCCAGCTCCACCGGTGCTTCCGTCATCGTGGACGATGTCAAAATTACGAAGCGCGCGGCCGATGGACTGAGATGCAGAGTCTGGGCGCCGTCGGGTATCATCCGCGCCGAGGTATGTGCCAGGGCCTGGGACCCCGTTGGGATGAACCCCTTGACGTTTGGCTTTGGTGAAAGCAATCGCCGGCCCACTTAGCGTCGATCGCGGCTCCATGTACTGTGGCCCCGCTCCGCCATACCCTCCATCACCACCACCGCCACGAGCGTTGCTTGCGCTTGATGGCCGAACAGGTGCCTTCCACGGAACGCACAGCTTCACTTGCGCATCGATGTGGGTGTAGGTTGCGTTGTACGCTGGGCCCATTGTATTATCCGCTCCGACTCCACCGCCACCCAAAGAGCTACTCCGAGGGGCTTTTGAAAATGACGACGCCGGGGCAGTAGATTTGGTGCTCATTGAGGAGAACGCCACAGGACTTCCACCGAGCCGCGAGCTGGGCCCTGTGAGGTGATTCATTCGCCCTACTGCTGAGGAGGGACGACCAAAGCCAGTCCCGCGGCTGTTGGGGCGGGTGTACGTATCGTAGGCTGAGTACTGACCAGGACCTACACTTGGGTCACCTTTTCCTGACGCAGCCGCACCACTCCGTGAAGATGTAGGAAATCGAATTTGCGGTGTAACAGGCGGACGTGTCGCATCCATCGCCTTGTCCATGGCAGCCAGTGAGGCGTGGGATGGTCCTGAGGGACCTGCGTCTTGGAGGTCGTCTCCGCGAAAGAGCTCCGTACGTCGTGAAGTCCCAATGAAGGTGGACTGCTTTTGCCCAAACGGCTTTGTTGGCACATCGTACGCACCGGGACCTGGGGTGGATCCCCCTCCTCCTCGTGAGCGGTGTTCCCTTATGTCTTTTGTAAAACTAATAGCAGGGGCCGAGGCGGACTCCGATAGTGGAACTGCTGATGTCAGCTCATAGGCTCCTGGCCCTGGGACGTTCATGTCGCTGCGAGATGCTGCAGAAGAGGACCGCTGGCCGATAGGGCCACCCTTGAAGGAAACCGCCAGACGACTGTTGTGAAGAACTGGATTGTAGCAAGGTCCTGGGTGCACCGACAACAAATCTAACTGAGTACTATGGGTGCGGCGAAACCGATCTGCTTTGGAAAATGAGCGGCCAGTACGCGCCATACTTTGAGACGTTTGCGCGTGGTTGTGGTATGCTCCGGGGCCTGGTGCACAGCGGTGGCGGTCTGCTGGATTTTCGTGCGCCGCGTGATGGCGCACAGGCTGAGGAAGATCACGAGGGCGCACCATTTCTGACAATGCCAAATTATCTTTCCAAAATGTGTCCTGTCTTGAAGATAGACAACAAATAGGCAGTCATGAGTTCACGAACTCACTTATGGTGTTGACATACGAAATTTCCGCCACCTGCACTTTGGTTTAATGTTACACAAAGAAAACAGCGCTGCGTCAATCACTCTCCCGCCACAATCGTACCGTCGATTAAAAATATTTCTTTCTTTTCTTTAACTTTTACTTCTTGATTGATTGTGTTTTCTCTCGTTGCTAGGTTGCGCACATTTTGGTTGGTAGTAGTGTGGCTTTTCTGACACTGCTCGTCATCGTGGGAAAACGAGAAAAGAGGGGACTCTGAGGTAAAAAGGTAACGACGACAAAACACAACTCCCTCCAGTCTAGCAACTGAACATACACTCACGCATACACCGGTGTCTTTTTTTCGGTGCAATGGCGTGAACAATTGTACTTGAAGGTGTCGCGATGCTGAAAAAAGAACCCGAAGGAAAACAAAAGGAAAAAAAAGTGGAGTTTGGGCTCTCGCGAGAGAGCCTACTCACTTTTCATCGAAGTTTGGGTTGCAGCAGCTCTTCACCAAGCATTCAAAAAGGGGGAAAAAATGTGGATGTGTCAATCCAACCGTTAAAAGCACAGCACATAAAAAGAACAGTATTTGGTAGAGTGAAGGGTGTGTAATGGAAACACAAGGCCATCTGAAAAGGAACAGCCTCTATGTCGTGTCGTGTATGTGTGTAGTTCTCATGAAAGCCCTGCATTCACACACCTACCACAAAAACGTACACACGGATAGGAGTCTTTTCGAGCGGGGGGACCTTTGCTGAAGAGGGCTGCGGTGAAACCACAAGCCACAATCCCGCAAAAGGTCCTCCCCGTCACATTAGTGTTGTTTTTTGTTTTGTTGTTGCTGAGGAGCTTTTGAAGAACTCATCAGTAAAATGGTAAAATCAAACGGGAAAAGAAAGAAAGGTAACGCGCAAAATCAAATAAACAAAGCAAAATCAAAATTAAGCTCCTCTCTCTCTCACACACAGAGCTTTCTTCCTACCAAGGAGGAAGAGTGCTGCTTAAAAAAGGGACGTGGTGGGGTTCCCTTGCTTTGCGGGACGGGTAAACAAAGCAAAATCAAAATTAAGCTCCTCTCTCTCTCTCTCACACACAGAAGGAGGAAGAGTGCTGCTTAAAAAAGGGACGTGGTGGGGTTCCCTTGCTTTGCGGGACGATCTAAGAATGCGCCGTAGAATGCCTTACGGTCAGCCGGGCTTGCGTGGTGGAACATGCGGCGCACAGTGGAGATCTTTGTTCCAATTGCATTAGGCTTGTTGTAGCCAGTCGGTGACGCAAAGCGCCCACCGTCGTTACGCGCCTCGTGTTGGTGACGCGTAAAGCTTCCTGCCAAAGGAGGTGAACTGCGTGATTGGTGGCTACCGGACAAGGAAGGAAGGGAACTAGTGGGAGAACTGACTGTTGCAGGAGTTCCCGAGAGATCGTCTGCTACAATGGGTCGCTTGTAGATGGGAGATACGTAGCAACCGTAGGCAACATTGCGGTCTCCTCGACCGGGGCTGCTCAGCGTGGAGGCTGAGAGCATGGGCAGGGTTGTGCCACTATGAACAGCGGTTGACAGCTGCATTTATTCTTGGAGAATGAGAGTAGTTGTGAAGTGATTCCTTTTTCAAAACAAGCACACAAAAAAAACGTGGTGATGCAAGGATTTTAAGCAAAATGTGAGATGCACGAACAAAGCAGTTGAAGTACATTGTTGGCGTGATGTTTTCATGGGACACTCAAACATTGAGTGATCTTTGTGTGATAATAGTGCAGTGTTCTATGTTAAGCGTTTTCCTTTCGCTTCACGTTTCGGTTGTTAAACTCACTTCAGGAGTCATCCTCATCCCGAGGTTTCTTTGCTCGCCGCTTCTTACCCGCCGCCGCCGCTCCATACTTCGCCTCCAAGTTTCCCATCATCGTGTCGTATGCATTTCCTTGGCGTTGGAGGATCAGTGCCTGCAGGGAGCCAAGGCCATTGCTGCTGGCGCCTCCACCTGTAGGAATATTTTCAACGCTGCCATGAATTTCGGAAAGCGTCTCTGTTGCCTCATGTCGCTCGTTGTCCATGTGCTTGGCAATCTTCCTCAATGAGGCATCCGTCGCGGTGCGTTCCCAACGGGCAGTTTCGGCAATGAGACCTTCCTCAATGCACTGCTGCAACAGTGCCCGGATTCTTGACGGTTCGCTTTCTTGGCCATTATCAAAGAGAGCGAATTCAATGATAATGCGTTTCAAATCTCCTTTTGTCTTTTTGTAATAGCCCAACAGCTCATCTTTTTCTTCGTCACTGCCCGCGTACGTCTGATAAAATGCAGCAACCTGCGACGCCATGTCTGCTGACCGCTCCACATCACTACTGCCAGAAGCACCGCTATCGCCACCTGCTTCCGCGATGACGCCATGATCGTCAAACATTTGTTTCTTCAACGGATCGCTGAGAACAGAGTAGGCAAACGCAATGGTCTTGAACTGCTCAGCACCATCGGGGTTGCGATCAGGATGGTACTGCAGCGCGAGGCGACGGTAAGCACAGGGGTTCATCTTAATTGATTTTGAGGTTCTTTTCCGAGGAGCAAAGAGACAGAGGGTTTACCATAATCGTCGACGCTCAATGCCAGACTTTGCCACGTCTTCGTTGCTATTGTTGTTGTTGTTGTTGTTGTAGACACCCAAAATTCCCAAAATGAAACACGTTGTGTTGGAGCTAAAAAGCGAAAACAAAAAATGAAGAGAGGGGCCCACAATCAACTACCACACAAAACGCAACAACACATCGCCGCTACGAAGAGAAAATGGAGCGCGCCTTTCCTAAAAGAGAAAAAAACAACTGACACACACATTACACACCAGCTACTGAATAGCTTGATGTGATGGTGGCAGCGCAGTTCTCCTCGTAAGAAAACGTCATACACAGATTCCCTCCACAACCCTAGACAGAAGGATGAAAGCTACTTCCAACGCCAACCGTCTGATCACTCAACTCATTTTATTTTTCTTTCGACAGAAAAAATATTGGAGCCTCACTTTGTTTACTTCTTGGCAGCCTTGACGCTAGCAATGTACTTGGAAGTGGCATCTGCGGACCAGTTGGCATTCTTGGCCTCCTCCTGGACATAGCGGGTGAACTCGGCATCGCCCTTCGCCTGAAGGAATGCAATTCCCTGGCTCACGTTGTACTCAGCAGCGGCGGCATCGACGGCGGAAGCACCATCGGCACCGAACTGAGCGAGCTCCCGGGTGGTGTAGCGGGTCAGGTTGAGGCGGGCAATCTGGCGCAGGAGGGTTTGCTTCTCCTCAGCGGGCAGCTTGCCGGCGTACGCCTCAAGCTCGGTCTTCCAGCCGGCACCGAACTGGAGCTCGACGTTGGCGTCCTTCACGAGAGCCTTGTTCTTGAACTGCACCTCGCCGGTGAGAATCTTGTGGAGAGTCTGCATCTTGGTGCGCTTCTCGGTGGCAGCGGGGGCAGATTGGCAGCGGGCGAGGAGGGCCACGGGGGCGATGGAAACGGCAACGCGGCGCATATTTG
>CYKH01000956.1:0-18062 GCA_001460835.1 Bodo saltans | reverse complement strand
TGCAGCTCTTGATGATTGTGGTGATTGCCGTGGCGGTGGCGGTGGTTGGCGGCGTGTTGCGATGGTGCCGGCGGATGATTTGCGTAGTGGCGGTCCTTGGCTCTCTGAACAACCATTCCGAATACAGCAATGACCGACACAATGAACACCACTATGTGCACCCACGCGTGGTTGCCCAGATCCTCTTCGCCGGTGCATGCTCCTACCGATCCGCTAGGATTAAAGCCGAGAACGCTCCACGCCTTTGTCCAGCCGACTGTCCAGTCGGCATCGAGATTCACTTCCCTGTGGCACCACCAAATGCCGTGAACTCCAGTCAGCACCATTCCAGCGGTGGCAACGAGGACCGAGAGCAACGAGCAGGCTATGGTGGGAGCAAGCGCAAACGCTACCGGAATGCGAAACCGTTCGTTATCTTTCGTTCTTCTCACATCCGCAACGTGGCGCTCCACTCGAGGCACAAACGTCACCCATACAAACAGCGATACATACAACAATCCGAGGACCCCGGAATCGATCGATCCTGCTACGACCCATAACGGCAGAAGCCAATATGAGAAGGCCCAGCCAAGCGTGCGCATTGCAACACCAATCGTGCTGTTGTAGAAAGCAACTTCATTGTCGTCAGTGCTGTCATCATCCTCATCATCATCATCGTTGTTTTGGCCGTCGTCACTTGCGGCATCGTTACGTTGGGAACGAGTATCACTGCCATTTCCAAACTCCTCAGCGTCAGCGTCCTCCTCCTCGTTGCCGGAGGAGCCCGACACCGATGCGCGCTCTCCGAGGTTGATACTACTTCTATGGCGATGCGTCGCTCCTCTGCGATCTCCATCCCCACCACCTGCCGAATCGCTCAGGGCAGGGGCGCTTGCCAATCGCCTCGACCCTTGCGCCGGAGCATGAGCGGCATGTCGTTTTGTGCGTGCGCCGGAGGGGGGAGCAGGAGCATCCTCCTCGTCCTCATCATCGTCGGTGCTGTCGTCGACGTCACGCATTCGTCGCCGCCTCGTCGTTGCACTCCTCGGGGCATCCATCACTACCGCTGATGTGGGAGACTGGTGTAACAAAAGATAGTGCGTTGTAAGTAGTAGGAGGAGGAGCAGCAACAACAACAGCAGTAGTCCAACATCCAAGTCTCCTCCACGTCACGTACGAGTTGCATCACGGGTGCTGTGCGGAGAATAATTAGTAAGCATTTCCACCCCAGAGGAGCATTGAGAGTAAGTGCGGGTTGACGATGTTGTTGTTGCGCCTGTTGCTCCTTGTGACCCCGCCTCAGGACCCCCCTCTTCGTCCAGACTGTTGGACATCCACGAGGGTTTCTTTTCTTTGTCTATTTTTACTGTTGGTCTTTGTAGCAACTTTTCGTTTCTTTGAAAAAAACGAAATTTCCAATTGTTATGTGTTTGTTCTTGAGGTGAGCTGATGCGAAACACGAACAACGCGGTAAGGAGGTTGAAACAATAGTGTGCGCAAAGCCACAGTGTTAGGCAAAGAAGTTAAAATAGCGGAGCAACCTTGGAAAAAGAAACAAATGTTTTTGCGTAAGTTGGTTTCAAAAAAAAGAAAGCAAGAATGGAGCGATACGATGGGGGGCATTTGTGCCATGTTTGCAATTGTGCGAAGGTGTTGCTTGGGGGGGACGAAGAAGTTGAGAGCGGCAAAGTATCATGCGTCTCTTTGGCCTCAACAAAATATTTTGCTATTCATATGCAGGGTGCTAAGTACACAGAAAATCTATACGTGCCCTGGGTTCTCAACACTCTCAAGCAAGTGGATTATCTGTGGCGCGAACTGCTGCCTGCGCCAACGCCGCGGCAGACTGCTGGAACGTCACGAGCTCTACTTTATTTCTGCACTGGGTGGCAAATTCAATGGGATCCGTAAAGAAGCCACTTCCAAACGGTCCAATATTCGCGACGTGGGCTGGGCGGCAATAATCAACAAGGATCGTCACACTGTGGAACAGATCCTTTGCGTCTTTGAGACTTGCGGCGTTGACTGCCGTATCGAGCACGCAGTAATCCAAGGCTAGTCCCACAACGTACAGGTTGCCCTTGGCCCTCGTTGAGGGGGATTGTGCAGCTGATTCGGTCATCGACGACGCCGCCTTCTCATTCGTAGCAGCAGTAGAAGACGAAGGCAACGCAGAAGACCCTACAACTATGGTAGCAGCTTCAGCAGCAGTCGTCGGCGTAGCGGCAGCAGAGAGATGGTCTAGGTGGCTTTTAATTCGTTCGCATTGGAGCTGTACAGCAAGAAGCTGCCTGTCCACGACGAGCTGCAGTGAGGCGCATCCGCTCGTCGCGACACTCGAGGTGATCGGTTGAGAATCTCGTCGTCGTAGCGCACCGCTCCGAACGAGTCGACATCAGGACTGAAACCTTTGTACACCACAAACACGGGACCGTTGACGGGATCGAGATGGTGCTGCATGACCTGAGCAAGAGGCTCCGTAAACCGAGCCCCGTGGGTGCCCTGCACACAATGTCGCGGGAACGATCCGCCGTGCGTGTCAAAACTGCAGTGATTCGACGGATGGTAGTCTCTTGAGCAGTACACATACGCTCCTACACTCACAAACTCCTCCACCAGCTCGCAAATGGGCGCCACCACTTCATCTCCATGTCCCACTTTGAAAAGCCCGTTTGGTGGCAAGAAATCTTCCTGCAGATCCACGACAATCAAAAAATCTTCTGGCTTGATGTTCAACAAGTGCCGCTGCTTTCGCTTGATGGTGGTCAACCCACGAGAACGTACAAGGTGGAGAAATTCTTCGTGTTGAGTGCGGTGATGATGGTGGTGATGGTCATCTCCATTTGTTCCATCTTCGTCATGGGGCGGCGCTGGGCCATCAAGCATGAAGTCCTCTTCGACATAAGGTGCGGTTTCTTGTCGACTTTCCATAGGTACTCGGTTCCTTTCCTTCCCTTTTTGTTTTTCTGCCTGTAACTACCAGCAAAGAAGAGTGCGGTTTACAGTATTAGAAGTAACTCTACAGTTGTTCTCAAAGGAGAAATCAAGGATGATTTTGGTTGGTGAAAAAACTAAATCACAACGAATCATAGTTTTGTCAAAAAGGATCTTACTCCTGCTCCTCCTGGTCGTGGATGTTGAAGTACTTCAGGGTGTAGGTCTCCTTGCCCTTGGACAGGATGCGGATCCAGTCACGGAGGTCCTTCTTCTTCAGGAACTTCTTCGTCAGGTACTTGAAGTACTTCTTGCGGTAGGCCATCGTGGTGGAGATGGAGAGCACGTTCTCGTTCAGGGCGATCTTCACCTTGTCGGCGAGCTTGCCCTTGCGGCCGTGGAGCTTGGTGTTCTCCTGGAAGTACTGCTCGAAGGAGGACAGGACCTCGGGGCTGAAGATACCGTCGGCAGCGGGGATAGCGCAGTCGATCTTGAAGTTCTTCTTGCCCTTGGCGAGGGCCTTGGTGCGGATGTAACCGCGGGCACCAACCTTAGCGCGAACAGCGACCATGATTACCTAAAATGTAATCCCCTTTTTAAAAAACAAATATTGAAGAAAAATCTAGAAAAACATTGCACATGGCGCGTACAAAAAAAATAAAAATGATTCGAATCTCTCGAAGGCAAGCTGTAAATGCCCCAAAAGCTTACTGCTTCGAACTACTACTATCGGGTCCCGTCTCCTCAGCTTCCACTTCTTGCACCTCACGGGAATTCACCTTGTGGTCCTTGCTGGCCGCGTTGCTGTCCTTCCGTTGCTTGCTCATGGCAACCTGCTTCGCTCGAAACTGCTTAAACTTGAGTTTCTTCTCAGCATCCTTGCTCATGGCAACCTGCTTCGCTCGAAACTGCTTAAACTTGAGTTTCTTCTCAGCATCCTCAGCAGCACGTTTTTCTAACATTGCCGCGACCAACACTTCCTGTTCAGCTTTGCGGCGCTCGTCCTCCTCCGCGATTCGTTGCTCTTCTTCTGGCGCGATCCAGGGAGTGTCGTCATCAGGGTCGATCCCGGCCTTCTCCAACTCCCTGCGTCGACGGCGCTCCATTTCATGTTCCTTCAAATTGAAGCACCTCACAGAACATTGCAGTGAAGATGAGGAGTGATGATGATGAGATGCTGCTCCTGCCGCCGACACCACCAGCTGCATTGCAGACGCGGATGACAATGCACATGCATGGTGGCAGCTAGCATATGCACTGGAATCTGTCAACAACGATCGACGAAATGTCAAAGTACGAAACGACACAGCAGCTCCACTGTTGGCTGAAATTTTAGCGCAGCGCATAGAGTAATTTTTTTTTTGATAATCTCCAAAGGTTTAGAAGAAACATCAAGTTGCATTATTCCAAGGGAGAGAGTTGGAAACTCAAGAAGAAAAAGAATCCAATCTTTTTTCTTGAAAGTGTACAGCGCACAGCGGCATGCATAAATGTAAAAACCTATCGCGCTAGGATGAGTTGCTCGGCGACAGATTCCAGTGTTTGCCCACGCTTCTTGCATGTCGATAGCTCATCACGTAACACAAGGCGCAGATGCATGAGAAGCGCCATTTCAGATTCATCGTCGCCACCTCCTCCTCTCTGCGTCCGGATGAGTTCATCTTGTAACATCAACAGGTCCTCTTCGTACTTGAGAAGATCACCTTTCAGGCTGTGCGCCTGAGCCCCCAAGAGCAACGCGGCTGAGGAGAACGATGTAGGCATCATCAGAGAGGGGTCTGACAATGTCGAGGTAGAAGTAGTATCCCTATTCGAAGGTTGGGGAGGACTAAAATTGTGGTGAGATGTTTTCACTCCTTGTTGATTTGCGCTTTCCATATTCGGTTGAACAAATGACGCGCGACGGTGTGATGACGAAGTATGCGCCGCATCGATGTCGCGTTCGTTGCGTCGTTCATTGTGGTTGCCTCGTTGTGATTTCTTCATTGGCGATGTGCTGGAGAAGTCAATCACCATCATTGCATCGTTGTCATCATCGGAAAGACACTCCTCAACAGTTTCTTTGTCGTCGTCATCGTCATCATCACGAACGACTTTATGTGGCGTGTGGTGGTAGTCTTTCTTCTGGGATGAGGTTGACAGTTGTCGCATCACGATTCTTTCGCTTCTTTCGTTTACATGCGACACGATAGGAGACGACTCGAGCGCCAGCAAATCATCATAATCATCAGCTAAACTCACATCCGCTTGCCGAGGCGCTCGTCGGCTTGATGATGCCGTCATTTGTTTTGGTGACGAGATTTGTAAAGTGGTCGCCGCCTTCTTCTTGCCGGAGTCGGTGAGCTGAATCGCTGAGGCAACAAACGATAGAACCTGTGATTCGTCGTCAACTTCGCTGGTGAGGTTGTCACCTCGCTGTTGGCGCCGTTGCTGGTGCTGAGAAGAAGGGGTAGCCCAGTTGAAAGTGCGTGGCTCGCTGCTCACCGCGTGACTTGGTGGAAGCTGCTGCTCATGAAATTGCCGCGGGGAAATTGGTACTGGCGCCACTGCCCTGCGTGGGGTTGCGATCATGGCGTCCTGGTCACTTCGTCGCTCGCCATTTGTTGTGTATTGATGCTGCTGTTGTTGTTGTTGAGGTGCCTCTCGTTGGGTTTGTAACGTGCGAGAGCGTCCCACCATACGAGCCAGCGTCTTGCGTTGATCTTCTAACGACATCACAGAGGCCATTGTTGTTTCAAGAGAATCCGTCAGACGACGCAGCTCCATCATTTCGGCCTCTAGCGTCTTCTCCAGCGCAAAAAGTTTCGGGGCGCCATCGTCGACGCCGTCGTATGCCATCCCTTCACCGTTCACAGTTCGAGCAGTCCTTGTCGGAGAGTGTGCGGGGTGACGACGAACGGTAGACAGCGACGACATAAGTGGTGTCCCGCCGCTGGTTGTTGTGGAAGCCTTTGCCCAGCGGTGTGAATGCCGTCGCTCATCGACAACAGCAGCGCTGTCAAGACTGTGGCCGGTGATATGAGACGATGAGAAGCTGGGTGTGGATCGTTGTTGCATGTCTACCCGAGCACGCTGTTGAGGACCCTGATCTTGAGCAGCACCGCTGAAACGGTTGTCTTTTTGAGAAGATGATACAGCCGCAGAAGTGGTCACGTTGGTGCTCTTGACAACTCTGGGGCCTTCATGAGCTCGCAGAGAAGACACTCGCCGTGCTTCACTGGACGTGGCAGTTGGCGTCGTTGCACGGCGTCTCGAATCTTCTCTGGATGCGGTTGTCGTTGACGGCACACCTCGTCGAATTGGTGTCGAGGCCCGAAGCGACCCGTAGAATAGTTGATCGGCAGTCGGCATCCTGCTCACTCTTTTATTTCCCCCTTGACGACTTGCTCATCACAAAACAGAAAACCGAAAAGAAGTTATTTCTCATCAAATTGTTATGGGTAGCATTTTCTGAGCCATCAGGCAAATCGTTTCGAAAGTACACCAGCACTCTTCTAGTTTAGTTCATATTAAACGCTTTGAAAAGGAAAGAAAGAACAACGACAGCACTTTTTCTTCTTCTTTTTTTAAAACCTTGCACCCTTCACAACTTGTCTGTCCGCACGCTCTCGGAGCTTTTGATTCGCCTCCACACCACCGAGAGCCTTAGAACCCGTGCGGAAACCGCCCTTTCCGCCAAAATGGCCGGTGTTCTTCCTCGTCAAGTCATCAAGTCTGTACTTCAACTGCTTAATCACCTTCAGCTTGGACGCGTTCTCCTTCAAGTTGACGTCATCAACCATATCATCCGCATCGATTTCTGTTTCCCTGCTCATGCGCGCAACCCAACGTGCACCTGCGGACGTCTTACCCACTTCACGTTGAAGTTTGTCGATTTGAAGGGCGAGAGTCATGTGCGGATGCAAGTGGTGGACCACACTGGGTTCCAGGGAGAAGGTCTCCATGGAGTTCTCCGTCCGGCCCAACGACTGTAGAAGTTTCTTGAAGCTCACATACTCTGAGGCGTTCACCATCAGCACGCTGAGACCGGTACCTCCGCACCGGGCAGTACGACCGCAGCGATGGATGTAGGCATCAGTAGAACGGGGGACTTGATAGTGGAGGACGTGGCGGAGGCCTTCGATATCAATACCGCGCGACGCAATGTCTGTGGCCACCAGAACACGCTTCTCTCCGCTGCGGAAGCGCTCAATGAACTTCAGGCGTTGACGCTGCTGCATCGACGCGTGAAGACCGACGACGGGAATACCAAGGACTTCTAAGATATGCGTCAACCGTCGAAGCATGGAGATGGCGTTAACGAAGATGATTGTGCGCTCCTTGTACGTGCGCAAAAAGTAGTACAAGTACAAGTCCTTGCTATCGTCAGGGCATCGAAGGAACGTTTCGTTGATCTTCGCTACGACACCTGCTTCAGGTGACATATTGAAGATCTTGCACATCTTTTCACGCATTTGTAGCTCGTTGAGAACCGCTAGCATCGTGTTGGCGTTGGATGTGCGAATAATCGACTTGCTCGACTTGAAGTCTTTACGAGTATAGTTTGTCTGGAGCGACAGTGTTGCACTAGTGATGAAGGTGCCGACACGGTGACCGTCCTCCGGTGCCGGGGGCATATCCATCGGGCGGGCTCGGTCCTTCCCGACTCCACCACGACCAGTGGCGCTAGATGCAGACTTGCCCTCCTCATTCTGCCCTCCCTTGGGCTTCTTCATGGCCTCCTTCTCAGCCTTGGTGAAAGGAATAAACTTTTGCTTTTCCTCGTCCCACCGACCCGTCTCCATCGTGTCGGCGTCCGAGTTTTCATCATCCCCATCAGCACCCTCCACGATGGTCTCGTCGCCGTTCTCATCGCGGACACGTTGACCGAACCCAGCAGGGAGGACGTCGCAGTGAATACGCTCAAGAATCATTTTCAACTCTTCAAAACGACCACCCTGCATCAACTTATCCGCCTCATCGAGGATGACGAAACGGAGGCGGCGACTGATGCTGTGACCAAGGTAGCAGCCTTCGTTGTGCTGGAGCAGGTCCCAAAGACGACCGGGGGTACAGATGAGCACATGGGGCATGCGGTTGAGGACACGTTGTTGCTTCTCCTGGGCCATACCACCGACCACGCAGCCGATTCTGATACCGTTGGCATGGACGGTAAGCTGTTCCATTGCGGCCTTGATCTGAACCGCCAACTCACGTGTCGGCGAGACGATAAGGGAGTGCATGATACGCTGTTGGTTGGGGCGCCGGCGGGGGAGAGGCGAAGGCGTAGGAGCACCACCATCGTCAGCGACAGATTCTTCATTTTCACCTGAA
The DNA here is from genome assembly GCA_001460835.1 of Bodo saltans. Taxonomy (NCBI): domain Eukaryota; phylum Euglenozoa; class Kinetoplastea; order Eubodonida; family Bodonidae; genus Bodo; species Bodo saltans. Next base: position 9,836 of record CYKH01000956.1, on the reverse strand, counting down.
GCTGCTGACTCTGCTTTCTTGCCCTTCTTTCCAAGGGGCTTCTTTGACTTTTTGTCGGCGCCTCCTTCCGTTCGACGCTTCTTGACGGGGGCCGATGCGGCATCACTATCATTGTTCTTATCTTCTTCTGTTTGAACAGATTCGTCCACTTCTGTTGTTGACGTCGCGGCGGCGTTCTTAGCGGCGGGCGCTTCGTACGTCAATGGCTCATCGTTTGCTTCCATTTGAAGCAAAATGTGATTCAAAATCGGCAGTGCAAACACCAACGTCTTACCGCTACCCGTTTCAGCCGAAACAACGATATCCTCCTTGAGAAAGCCTGGGGCGGCCTTCTTCTTGGCAGCGGGGGATGCGGCGGCATCAGCGCCCAGGTCACGCTTCTTGCTTCCAGATGAGGTCTTTGGCACAAACTCGAGCACAGTGGGAAGCACTTCCTCTTGCACGGGAGTGGGATGGGTGAACTTCATCGATTTGAGGGCCTGTTGAAGGAGTGGGTGAAGGCCAACACGGTCCCAGAAAAGATACGGGGCGCCCTTGTGCTTGTAGCGATTCTTGTTGTTGCCTTGGTTATCGGCAGGCTCACGGAAAATACCGCCTGCAGCATCAGCCACGGCGTCCGGGAGTGCAGCGGGGTGTGACTCGGGTAACACCTCAGGCAGCTTCGCCGTTCGTGTCGTGGTATTCTTGTTGCCGGTCGTCAATAAGTTCGCCAAGGCACGAGGATCAAGGTCCACATCACGGGCAGCAACAGATCCAGCACCCTCAGACTTCACTGACTGCACGAGCTCTTCCATCGAGCGGCCACTTTGGTTCTCGTCATCGTAACGATTGTGGTTGCGATTGTTGAGGCGCATGCGCTTCTTCATGTCTTTTGAGACTTCATTCCTCGCGCGTAAGTCGTTGCGACGAATACGCTGTTTAAACGTTGTTTGCTTCTTCGGCATCCTGTTCTTACGTTTCTCTCTTAGTTAATGCTGACACGTTTATCTTCTTCCAAGTTCACAAGCGACACAATTGTAGGAGAGAAAGAAGCAGCGAGCACTTGGCGACCAACTTGAGAAAGTCATAAAAACATCAGCGGGAAATAAATGAATAACAGAGATTGTACAATATGCCCACCTTATCGACGTGTTCTAACAACAAATGTGTGTAACGTTAATGCGAGCTTTAGTCAAACAAGCGACGTGAGCCCTCAATACAGCGCAACTTCCAAGAACAAAAAAAAAAAAATCAACAAAGAAACAAAGAAACAAAGAAACAAAGAAAGTAAGAAGCCAATTGCGTGTGGTCCATGTACATGCACCACAAACACATCGCGTGCTTTATTGTTGTCATAAGGTGCCGGCATTGTTCCGCGCCAAACTCAGCTCGTCTTCCAACTCTCGTACTCTCGTTTGAAGCGACACGACCGTCTTGCTGTGCAGCAACGCTGCAGCATCTAGCGAGTGCGTCAGATACTTGTGCCCGATACCATCGCCGATGGACATGGAGAGCAGCTGCAACGCTGACGTGAGCGACTGAAGCGCCGATGCTCTGCACTCAAGAGCCGTGTCCAAACGAAGGCGGAACTCCTCGGCCACAATGTCCGGAACTCTTCTGTCTGACTGCACACGCATCCGCTCGGCTTGAACAATCAACTCGGCCCGACGTTCATGTTCTCGCCTAAGCTCACGTGCGAGGTCATGGTTCTGTTTTTGCACAAGAAGCACTTCATCTTTCCAATGTTGAACGTCTCGATTCAGTGCAGCTATTTCGCGGTCTTTCGTTGACGAAGCTCGAGCGGAGCCTTCTCTCGCCGATTGTAGCTCCAGCAAAGCTTCGGAGAGTTGAGAGCGGAGTTGGAGCTCCTCCAGCTGGTGTTGTTGGAGGAGGACGCTCCTCCAACAAGCGATCATCGTCGTCCTCATTATCCAGCAACCATGATGCTGCTGTTGCTGTAGATGTTGTTGTCATATCATAGTGAGTAGTGGCAAACTGTTGTGTGCGACCTGCGCTACTACGGCGAATACTACTCCCCTCGTGATGTTGCTGCTCCTCGTCTCCTCTGTAGTTCCCGCCGCCGCGAAGGACCAACAGACCTGAGGGGAGAGTTGAGTCCTCACCATCGTCGTCTTCGTCACCTTCAAAATGGCTGTAGCTATTGCCATGTCGAAAGCCTACAGTTACCAATTGAGAATCTCCATCGTACCTTCGCTTGTGCGCACCACCACCACCACCACCATTCCCAGGAGGCGACCGGTGTTTGTTCTCAATAGGAAGAATCGCTGCTTTAGTTGATATTTGGCCTAGTAAGTCAGCAATAGTCCCTGTCACCGTGTCTGGGGGTAGAAGCGGTGGAGAAGAATGACGAGTTGCAGACATCATCATGCCAGAAGAAGGCAAGCGAGAAGGAGACGAAGTTTGCATCACGTTAAGGTCTCGAAGCATGTACGAGGAAGACGACAAGTCACCAGGTGAAAACTTCATCATCGTAGGAGTGGAGTTCTGTGGCGTAGAAGTCGATGCTGTTGTGCCGCTATTATGATGCCGTGGGGGTGTAAGACGGTTGGCCATGCTGCTGCCAATTTGAGTAGGGGGACTGCCACGACGGCGCAACAGGGCGGCGGATGCGGAGCTTGATGCAGCAGACGGAGAGAGCACCGAGCCAGTGCATCCGCAACTAACACACGACTCGTAGCGAGGATCGTTCGGAATCTTGCACCGCCTGCATTCCCACCAATGATCCATCTCGTATTGCAGCCGAATGACAATATCCCTCCTCTCACTTTTGGATATTTCTAGGACAACACACGCAAAAACTACAACAGATAAAAGTTTGAGCTCAGAGCACAGACGCAGAGGAAATGAAACCGTGATCGGCGTCAAGGGCGTTTTTTTGTTCGTGTGTAGAAAGAATTGGGAGATTCTGTTGAAATACAGCAGCAACCAGCAGAGACACAAACAACACAACACTTCTGACACTCACGCACCTGTTTTTTTGCAACACACAAAAAGCTTCCTCCTCCCAAAAAGGACCGAAACCTGATTCGGGTTTGACCGAATCAAATTTCCAACTTAAATTTCACTCTTTCAGACTTCACATAGTCGCCTCCACATTTGAAGCTGCAATGGTTCACTCGCGATTGCATTACCGCAAGGTTTCTTCGATAAAGAAGGGCGTTGGTTGACTTCTCTCTTTGTTACTTCCTCTCATTCGTTTTGTGTGTGTGAGGCTTCTTCAAACCGCACGCACAACACATGCGTTTTTGGCGTCTTAATTGTGAGAGTTACGAACGAGCCAATCCACGACATCGTTAATGTTCGTTTGACGGAGGGCAGAGATCGGAATCACGAGCCAAGGATTCTCAGTCACAGCACTGAGGTTGAGAAGCTGGATGCACTCCTCCTTGCTCATGTGGGGTTCTAGATCAATTTTGTTTAAGCACACAAGAAGTGGCAGGCCATGCAGAGCCTTGTCCTCAAGCAGCTTGTGCAACTCCTTCTTCGCGAGCTCCACGCGTTGGAAGTCGCTGGAGTCGACGCAGTAAATGATACAGTCGCACCCTTGGGTGTAGCGACCCCATTCACTACGGAAGCGCTCCTGGCCACCTAAGTCCCACACCTTCAGCTGGACGCCCTGCTTCTTCACCATCTTCACGTTGAGGCCTACGGTTGGGAAGGTCTCAATAGGGTGGCCCACGGAGAGGACATTGAGTAGCGTCGTCTTACCACTGTTTTCAAGACCAACGAGGCACATTTCAAGCTTCTTCTTGCCCGAGAAGAGTTCCTTCATCTTTGCGAAGAAAGCGCCCATGTTTGTTTGTTGCTGTTTCCGAAGATTGCTTTCGTTCGGTGTCGATGTTGATAAGGGTAAAATGCTGTTTTCTTGATATCGATAAAGAAAACCTCAGGAGGGGTTATGTACTGCCTTTATGATATTGTGTAAAGGACTTTCTTCCTTCATCGAACAACAACGAAAAGAATAGACAAATAATTCCTGAGGGGCAAGAAGAAAAAATGTTCAACAATTCAAAAAAAAAAAAAAAGTGCAAAAGAGATAATTGGTGTTGTCTGCGTATCTATGTATCGTCATCTGACATTGTCTCATCGGGTGGACGTGCGTGGTGGTGGCACTGATGTGGGACCCATACTATCACGACCTGCCGCCCGTTGTGCTTGTTGCTGTTGTTGCTGCTGTTGCTGTCGTGCGGCAGCCATTGCGTTCGACTCTGTTGTTTGGCTTCCCACGGCGCCATGCTGCACCTTGTAGACATTCCTTTGGTCGTAGAAGTGACTAAAGTCAACCCACGTGAGCAACGGAATCAGCTGCGGGTAATCTTCACCTCGTGGGCTCGCGAGTTCGGCTAAGAGCTTCAGGAAATTATCATGGAACGTTCTGCATGTGCTTTCCATCTCCTCGTCGTCCTCTCTACCACTTCCCACCTTCCCAAGGTCTCCGAATCGATGAATCAGATCAAGAATCTTCGCCAGGCTGCGGAATCGTGCGTGGTTCGATAAAATGAGCCCATGCTCCAAGGACTCAAAGAAATCATCCAAGGCATGCGATAACGAGAGAATATCATCTGCTGCGTTCATTCTACCCACTAACTTTGTCCAGTTTGGTTCAATGACAAAATGAGCGGCATAGAATTGGAATTGGCGTAGGAATTGCAGCATTTGATGTTTGAGGCCGTGAGCAGCTCGCTGCCCGGCGCTTCCACCAACACCACCACCGCCGCCGCGGAATCTGCCGTTGTGAGGATTGTCAACGGAGCGCCCCCACCAACGGTATATCGACCGCTCGCACACCTTCACCCACAGCAGCAGACGAAATACGTTGTTCATGTGCTTCAACGCGACGGGGTGGAGGACGTACGTCAACGGCCATTTCAGGTCTGCCTCAAGTTGTAGCAATTCAATGGAGCGACGAGTTTCTATGTGCATCGTGCTGAGCCGCCCAGACCCACGTGGGGGCTGATTGTTGTGGCGTAAGGTCAACTCAATGTACTGCGGAAATGTTGTCTCTGCAAACGAACAACCAATGACAGAATGGTACGGGTCGCTACGGCGGCCTTTGGCGATGGCGCTCTGGAGAAGGACACGGATAGAATGTGCCTTCACTTGGACGGGAGAACGATGAAGGAGTTCATCCGCAGTGTCGAGGAAATCTACCAGCCAATCACCCCTCTGATGCAAAAAGTACGACTTCAAGCTCTCCAAGTGTCCCATCAGGTCAACAGAGGGACTGCGCAGAAGCTGAATAATTGCACCGCTGCTATTGTGGTAGCATGACTCCACCATGCGGTGCAACACTTCTGCATTGGACCACTCCCACGCGTCGTCATCCGCAGCTGCTGATGCTGCATCGCCGCCATTGCCCTTGTCCACTTGTGGTAGGGTGCCGTTGTACTCACGTAGCAGGCAGCAGTACTTGCCGGAGTAGTACACCATCTTGGCCACGCGTCCTTGCGTCAGTAAGAACGATGGGATCTTTGCCTTGTCTAGAGTAAACCGCCGGTCCTCTGCATACACATCGTCGCCGCCACCACCCATAGCCCCGTCCATATCACCTCCTCCTCGGCCTCCACCATTGCCGGTGTGTTGGTGCATTGAGGTCATGCTGCTCATAAACTGGCGGACACCAGCAGAAAGTCGTTGTGATGCTGGCGCGCCGCCGCTGCTCGTTTCCTCTGCACCAGATGCGTGTCGTAGCGACGCATTCTCGACGACAAAGAATTCGTGGAAAGGATCGTTCAAAACGCCTTCCGTCACCCATTGCCGCAGGATCGACAAGTACGGTCGAACTGCGCGGCGAAGTAATACCGCCAAGAGCCGCTCCTCGTCGCGGTTTCCAGAATGTCGGACGTACTGTGCGTGTAACAGGTTGAGGAGAGGGCCTCCGCTAGGCAGCTGAAGCGCAACCTGTTCACTTGCTGCTCTGTTGCTGACGTGTGAACTTGAACCTGTGGATGAGGATAGGATATTGTGAAGGCATCGAATGTGACACCCAATGCGCTCCGCCTCGGACACCACCATCAACAACGGCATCGAGCATTGCCGCGCACGCTTCGCAAGCTCGGACACATTGAAAACATAACTCGCGACAACATCGCTGATGACCTCGCCAAGTGCCATGTTGACGAGGCTATCTGCTCCAAACTCTGCCGTGTCTATCTGAGATACCCACCGGAATGCATCGGCTGTGATCAGAGCAGATGCTACAGCTCCCCGCATCGCTAAGGGGACGTGGGACGAGGCCTCAAATGACGAAGAAGTAGTTGCGCTTGACCCAGCAGCAGTTGGGTGAAGATGTTGTGGGTGCTTCAACACGAAGAAGTGCCCTGTTGTCCCCACAAGAGCACCGAGTAACGCTACAGAAATCACGCCATCTTGCACCTCCTCTGGTGCCGTCGATAACTGCTCGGGAACGTGACCATCTAACGCGAGCCGTTTCATTTTGTTGCCGTCGCCTGAAGCGGAAGCCCCGTCGCCCCCGCGTGCTGCTGGTTGAGAGCCAGCCTTCCGATGTTTGGCGCCACCTCTCAGACCTGGCGGTGCGGCTCCGCCCTGCCTTGACGACGACGATGACAGCACGCTGCTTCTCGCGCACCACTCTGTCTCCAGCATCGCGATATCCAATGGGTCTATGAACTCTGCAGCGAGGATGACACTACGGCGATCCGACGTCTCTGCAATCTCTTCAAATAAAACACCTCGCGCCTCGAGGGCAGAGACGAACTTCCCCCAGACTACAGACATCGTTTTATTCAGATTACTCTGCGTCACCTGGCTCAAAAAACAAAAAAAAGGAAAGCGTACATAGGAAATAGAGGGTTCAAACATTTTTGGGTGGCGTAGAACGTCGTGAGCATTTTCCTTCACTCTGGTATTGTTGTTGCTTCTCATAGGAAGAAGGCTAATTAGATTGTTACCAACTAAGAAATTGTGCGCCCGCTCATGTTCACTTCATAAAGTTGTCAGCAGCAATTCGTCGTGAACACCATGTCAAAGAGACGAAATGTCGCCTTGGAAAGTCCGGTGGATCGTAAGACTAATGCGCCTCAGGTGTTTCTTGGTTTTAAAAAACCAACGTTGATGTTGGTAACATCTTTAAAGGCGGCAGCTGCTCATAGGAGGTTTATCGATAAAAAATCATTGTCGTTCACGAATCTCAACAAATAAACTTCTTCTCCCTTGATCAAGCACCGTGTTATTGGTTGTTCGAATCCCGAAGGAACTCTATCACCCATCGCACCTCGTCATCAAAGCAAGAAATTTACTTTAACGGTTTTTGGTCGGTTTTTTGTGAGCTCAACAAACATCTTCCCTTGATCAAACACCTTTAGTGTTGTTCCCATCTTCATCGCAACAGCATGATACGTTGGCCCCAACGTATCATGCTGTCGCGCATCGCATGCGTCACGAGCTCGCGTCTCACGGCACCCTGCGCATTCCTCGCGAACTTTTTATCATGACACGGAGCCAACATCCAGCGGTTCCGTTACTCTCGTGGCCAGCCCAATGAGTGCTTCGTGGACAGAAGATGTCCCAAACATCTCAGGTGCGCCTGTATCCCAGTCCGCACGCAGCACCGCTTCGAATGCGGAGGCTACAAACCCAGCACACTTCGAATTCGTTGCGCGCGATGCAAGCATCACAACAGCGTCCCGCACCTCGCACGTCGTGACGATGCGGCTCACCAATGGGTAGTTCACTGCGCCGAACGATATGAGAGTGTCTGCAACTTGCAGCACACACTCCCCAGTTGTCGTCCTTGCGCACATCGCCAGCAGCGCGTCTCGGACACGAACGCACAGAAATCTCTTAACGCGCGAAAGAAAAATGCAGTTCAAGAATGCCTCAGCAAGCCGCTCAATCGACTGCTGCGTCGTCGCACTGACCACCATCGACAACAGCCCATTTCGCACACACTTCGACAGAAATAACTCCTCATGGGCCGCGCCACAAAAAATCAAGTCACTTAGTGCTAGCGACACCGCCTCCACGGCACATGGCGTCATCGCTTGATGCGACAGACGAACCAGTGCATCACGCACCGCAACAGTCCCAAACAGCTCCTTCACGCAGTTGGTGCTCCGGCTCGTCACCGCATGCAACGTCACCGCATGCGACACCCACCGCACCGCAGAAGAGGTGCTCGCGTGCGTCGACATTGCCACCAGCGCTTCGCGAACACACTCCACCGCAAACAACGCAGCCGCTTCATCGCTCGACGATGCAATGCGGTACACCATCATCGCCGCCAACCGCACGGACTCGTTGTCCATCGTACCAGCCGTCACCTGGACTCGCCACTGCAATCACTTCTGTGAACGTCGGTAAAGAAACAATGTGTGCCCACACCCTTCTTGGCGCTGAGAATAAAGGCAGCGTCACCGCCTCGACGAGGCCAGCATTCAAACGTGTTGGGTTCCTATCGCGGTGTCGTCGTGAACGTTGACGGCTCATCTGTTCATCGAATTCAGTGGGGGGGAACGGGCCTTTTTTTCGGGGCGGAAGCATCAGCAGAGTGGCCTTCGTGGTGTGGCTATTTCTTCTGGAACGATGAAATCAAACAATAACAAAACAATGGCGTTATTCATACTTTTGTAGGCCAACGCACAAAACCGATGCACGTTTCACGCGTCGTTGCAATGGGGTTGTAATTGAAATAATCTCGTGGCCACTTGTGACTGAGAGTGGCGCCTGCGGCAGTCAAAAAAAAAAGATCACCGAAAGACATTTTGGAAGAAATAGTGCATGGCGTAGTAAGTGCCACTCAGTTTTTTTTCGCCTTCGCGCTTCAACTCAGGGCCCAAATTTGTGAAGGTCAATTTTTCTCGGCACGACAAGGGTTATTTTGTTGAAGAGAGTTGCTACGAAAGTTTTTGTTTGTTTGGGAAGAGTCATTAAATCAAAAGAAAAAAAGATGAAAAGCGTGCATATGGTGTGGGAGTCCATCATCAATGAGTGGAACACTGCAGCTCATCGTCTTGCTGTGTCTCGAAGATTCGCAAACACAAAGAAAAATACGATCGAACCCGGTTGCGGACCGACGCATCGTCAATAAAAAATTGCTTGCGAAGATTGGCATCTGTCAACTCGAGAATCCCCTCAACGTCGAGTTGATGCTGCACAACAAGTGCGATGAATGTATCTGGGAGCCAACGAACCTGTTGCAGTTCATGCACAAGTGCATTCAACCGGTCCGAATCAGACAGCTGTGAAGATGAACTCACCACCAATTCGTCGTGGACACTGCCGCAATAATCAGCTGATCGAGGCTGAGTTGAGAAAAGATGCCCCACACGGAAGATGTACGGCTCATCGTACGGATGCATCGCAGATGACAACCACGAGGTTGGTGGTAACGAGGCCACCGCCATCATTCGTTTCTCCTCTGTCCTGATCACCTTCAAAATAAAAAATAGACAAGAGTGTGTTGGTTGTAAGTCGTTTCGTATGCATCATTGTTGGTAGTGTGTGCACATCATATCTGCCATTGGTTGGTTGGTTCGGTCGAGTATGTTGCACGTAAAGGAAGAGCAGAAGTAATTGATCGGGTCGAGTAAAGAAGAAATCTGAAAAAGTGGGATAAAGAAAAATATCGAAAGGCGATCGTAAAGTTCGTCCACACAGTTATTCGCACAAGCGAACTCGTGTGTGCGGTTGCACCTGTTGGTCCAGCGAGCATCTGCGAGAGCTGTTGGGGCTGCCCACACGGAGTAAGGTCCAAGTGCTGAATTTGATGCAACAGTGCAATGCTGGTTCGATTCGCGTCAGTAATGTTCATGCAGTAGCTCAGGTCAAGGTGTTGCAGTTTGCGCAACGCCCGCATAGGGTGCAGGCCCGAGCCG
>CYKH01000955.1:0-17462 GCA_001460835.1 Bodo saltans | reverse complement strand
GGTGTCGTCGCTTGATGTGACAGATAAACAAGTGCGTCACGCACCGCAGCAGTCCCAAACAGCTCCTTCACACAGTCGCTGCAACGGCCTGCGACGGCTCGTCACTGCATGCAACGCGAGCGACACCCACCGCACCGCAGAAGAGGTGCTCGCATGCCTCGACATCGCCACCAGCGCATCTCGAACACACTCCACAGCAAACAACGCCGCCGCCTCTTCAATCGACGATGCAACGCGATACACCACCAACGACGTCAACCGCACAGACTCGCAAACGCAACGATTGCATTGCGCACCTTCACCACGTCACAGGGGCTTGCGACAGCAATCACCTCAGCGCATGCCGGTGAAGAGAGAATTCGCGACCACCTTTGCGCTACGGTCAGCGACGGCATCATCGTCTCTATGAGGCAAGCATTCATCTTCATTGCTGGGTTCCCTGAGCGCTGTCGTCGACGGCTCATCCGTTCATCAAATTCAGTAGGTGAACGGTCCCTTTTTCGGGGCGGAAGCATCAAATGATTTCCGTGAAGGTTATTTCTTTATTCTGGAAGTAAGTTCAAGGTGGTCATCGTTGTGTATTGGCCTGACAATCGAGAAATGATAAAGATTCTGTTGTTCCTTAATGTGGTAGCTTAAATTGATTTAGTTGAGAAGAATACTGGTTATTACGATACTGTGTCTTGGGAGCCGGTTGGGTTCAGACAGGTTCTTACACATTACTCTTACGGAACACATTACTCGGTATTGGGGGTTGGTAGATGTACGTCTCAAAGACCGCTCCGTAAGCTCTCTTACGTACAGTTTACAGGAGCAATTCTTCATGTGCACAACAATTCGGAGAAGCGGAATATCTTTTTGTGCAAAGTCCGGAGGATCAATGCCGCAGGTAGCCCACAGACCATTCTGCAAAACAATTACACCACAGTCGTAGCCGTTGGTCTGCGTACGACGAGCCTTTATCACACGTGTCCACTCTTTCTTCTGGCCCTTGCACGGTGTGCTTTCAGTGGTCAACTCAAACCAATCCAGAATTTCGTTGTGATCGTTCGACGGCAGGATGTCGAAGTAATGAAGTTCGAAGTTTTGCACATGCACTGCAACTAGGGCCCAATGCCACCGAGAGGCAACATACATTGGGAGGAGGATCTGCATTACCTGCGATGATGAATTCGCCGAAATCGCAGTCACCTCAGTGTGTGCATTTGTGGGCCTGGCTTTAGTAAGGTTCTTCACGCCTTCACAACCAGTGCACCTTGATGAGTTCGGTTGATACGCCACGTTTAAATTTTCGTGCTTTTTTTTTTTTGAATTTCTTGGACATAGATGTGCACTCGTTTGCAAACGTCTTTAATACAATCGAACAAGCAAAAAAAAAAAAAAAACAAGCACCAATACATCTGACGACAACACAAACGGGCCATCAAGATCGAAAAGTGAGAAAGCAGAGTCAGTCCAAACTCTGTGGAGCCAGATGGATGGGGAGGCAGGAAATAATTAACGTTTCGTGGAACGGAGAGCCATACACAGTCGACTGCGTCGTACTAAATGTTGCCGTGCTTTTTTTCTGTCCGTCCACCTAGAGGCGTGATCGGTGCAACAATCCAGCACATTGTAACTTCGCGGAGGTGCGTTGAATTGCAATGATGTTCGCCAGGCGACTCCCAACAACTCCGGCAAACGTTTCACCCACCGCATCACCACTCCCAATCCGGCGCATCGCATCCAGTTCGAACGGAATCCTCTCCCACTCACTGATATCCACCACGAACACGTCAACGCAGTTATCATCATCTGTGAGGACGAGCGGATGTTGCTTCGGCGGAGACGGAAAGGAGTCGCCATGAGTAAAAAGAGAGTTACCCTTAAATGTGGCGGACTCACGACGACGCTCTCGTCGAGTCGAGACATTGTAATCCATACCTGCACCGGTGATGACCGTACAACGACACAGATGAGCTGCGGCATTACCTCCAACGTCACTAAAAAGGCGTCGCCGAGGAACTGCAACTTTAAGAAACAGGACACTACTCTCCTCAAAATGATCATTGATTGCTTGAGCAATTGCGTCGATGAGAAGAGTACGATAGTGCGCCTCAATGACGGAGAAGGTTGAGGACGCGGCTGGTTGCAGCAGATGTGATTGCTGCTCTTGTTGCTGTTGGCGACATTCGCACGCTGGAGGCATCACCACAGTAAGCCGCTGTAACACAGTCATAGCATGCTCGCACGAGCAGCACAGTTGTATGCAAAGTGGTCTGAGCTGCACGGAGATGCACGACAGGTGATGAAGCGCCCGCCGAGCGCACGGAGGCGGGTTGGATACTGAGGTGGGATGATTGTTGACAGCCTTGCACCACGCGACAATGTCCACCATCAGCTGGTTCAGCGAATATGATAACGATAATGATGATGATGCTGTCGAGGTGAGAATATCAAAGTGACGCATCAATTCAAGCCCACGTTGAAAAATGATGAGAAGATCTTCGCCTGTTCTGACACTCGAGGATGTTGCGGGTGCTGCTGCAGTTGGAGAACACTCTGACGCGGCTGCAGCAGCAAACAGTGGATGAGATGAAGGCGCAGCATGAGCGACAACACTGCTGTGCCCGTGCATCATGTGTTCCACAATGCGCTGCATCATCGTCGCAACGGAAGATCGTCGAAGGTACCCAATCACATCCTCAAGGCTGTCAGCAGCAGCAGCAGTGGACGGTTGAGCAGAAGGGAGAGGATACGAAAGAAGATGCTCGCTGCTGTGCATGAGTCCATCCGTGGTGGTGGCGGTATCGCCATGGTCATCCGCCAATTGTTCGCTTCTCCGGGCCAGCCCTGAGGATGGAACAGGGTGCGAAGAAAATGATTGTTTGGTAAATATTGAAGCCATTCTCGTAAATGTTTCGATGAGGGGAAGAAAAAGAAAAAAAAAAGGAACATGTGTGAAATGCAGGGTAAGGCGTTATTTTCGCTTGAGAAACCTTTGGGTGGACCACGTCACAACAGCGCGTACGCCACGCAGGGAAGGGTCGTGTGAGAGCACCCTTTTTAATTTTGTCGCCAGTGCATGTCAAACCGGTCATTGTGAATCTGCTTCATCGTGGCTACGTGACGAGGCACCGCCGGGATCGACGGCAGGGCTCGAACCTTTCGTCTGATGGCCTCGACCTTCCTCGTCTTCTGCACTTCCGCATCGTGCACGGGATCGCCAAGGGCACGATTGACAGCAGCCTGACCGTATTCGTTCACCAGCCTCGCCTGATCTTCAAGAACATTCTTTGTTTGGAATTGCATGTACGCGATGAACGACCGCTGCACTCTGCGCATCCACCTTCGTCGCAAGAATGCGCCTTCGCTAAGTTTTGTTTCGGTCGACTTCGATTTCTCTTGATAAATACGGCCCAATTGGAAATGTCGCAGCTTCGTTCGATGCACATACTGCATGAGCCTCCTGTCAATCATCGAAATAGGTTCGTTGCCCTTCACCTCTTCCGTCATCGCAGTGCGGCTGTACCAGCGGCTCACGCCACCATACTTGCCGGACCATTTCGTGAACGATTGTGTCCCCATGGATCTACGGTGGTAGATGGCGAGTGAAGCGCGGCATACGGTGGTGGGACAAAACATTTTGATTAGAGCGGTTGTGGGGGGTGTACTACAAAATTCTTGTGTGCTTGGAAGAAATGAAACACAGAGAAATCATGCACTGCGTAAGAAAATGTTGCTTCCAAAGACCTCGCATCAAAGAATGACAGTGATAAAAGCCAAAGTTGTCGAGTATGTGATCATTATCGTCGGTGATCAATATTTGTTGCTTTCTTCTCTCCTCCTCAAGGACGAGCCAGCTCGAGGACAGAAAAAAAAAAATGCTTCCAACGACCTCGCATCAAAAGAATGACTGTGATAAAAGCCAAAGTTGTCGAGTATGTGATCATTCTCGTCGGTGATCAATATTTGTTGCATTCTTCTCTCCTCCTCAAGGACGAGCCAGCTCGAGGACAGAGCACAAGAAGACGCGGTTGTGCAGTTCATGGGTTGCAGATGCTGCCGGTGTTGAAGTTCCCATGACGCCAAACACGATGGCTAGTGAATACACATCGGCATGGGGTCCCCTCACCTCGGCAATCGGTCCAATGGATGGCACATAGCGCAAATGGTGCGCAACAGATCCCGGAACCCAAGTGGCAGAGACCCGTGGCACCAGATGCTCCTTCCCGCCAATGTTGATTTTTGACGCGCTCGCAGAAGACGAAGGCGGCTGTGCGCGATCATCGGCACCTTCGTTTCGTGCAATCTCATTTTCAAGAATGACGAACAATTTCGAGCGTTTTCCTACCCACTTCTGTTCCTTTTGTGGCTGAGCCTCGTCGTCACCACCATCTTGTGATGAGTGCTGCCCTTGGCCGATTTGCAAGTACTCCCACAGAAGCTGTGTCATAATGTCTGCATCTCCAGCGATCACAGCAAAATGTATGCCATCATTGTGATGGTGATGATGTTTCCCTTCTTCATCCTTCAACGCTGCTGTGCTACTAACGATTTCTTTGCCTAGGACGGACTTAAGGATCTCCGTGTTGGCGTTGTCAACTGCAGTGCTATCCAAATCAAGCGCCCCGTTGCGATGGAATTTGATGTCGAACCACTCACAAGGCAGATGCCGCGTGGATGGGAAAAACGACGACGCCATCTCCTTCGGCAACATGGCGTCGCCCGACAATTCATTCTTCGCGTGTTTTGAAAGGGTTGACGGGGAGTGAGCTGCCCATGATGTTTGTTGTTTGTTCCGACGGAGGAACCGCAGTGTCGCGGGAAGCCCAAAAAGCCGGTGCTGTTCACAAAGAGCAAAGGCGGCCATGATGTTTGTTGTTTGTTCCGACGGAGGAACCGCAGTGTCGCGGGAAGCCCAAAAAGTCGGTGCTGTTCACAAAGAGCAAATGCGGTGGCGATGGTTCGCTCTCGATTGATCTCTATCGAAACTCCACTGCGTAGGCGGAGCGCTGTGGAGGAAGTCGTCGTCACCGATGGCCGTCGATTGTTGGACTCTTCAGATGACCACGTGTTCGGTGGAGGGGTCGCAGCCTCTTCAAGTGCAGAGAGCACGTTGGCAAGCACAAGTCGAGTGGCGGGATCGAACTCACTACAAGATTGGATGCCAGCCACACTGTGACCACCGCTTGGCACAAACAACGGTTGAAGCGACAAACGATGCAGGTAATGGCTTTGTTGTTGAGCGAGCTGAACAAGCTTCTGCACAAACAACACTGCACTGCCTTCTTCGTCTTCTCCTCCTCTTACTACGGGAAGCATACGCGTAGCCAGGTCCCATGACTCTGTTAAGATAGCAACTCGACGGACGCGGTCGATGATTGTCATCGCTTCAAAGCGCGAAAAGATATGACGACGCGATGCACCTTCGTTGCTGTTGGAAACTACTGGAACAGCAGCAACGATAGCCCTGAGCAGAGGCTGCATTGCAGTCATCGATGATTTTGATGAGGCGTCGTCGCTATCCACAAAATTCAGTGACGAAGTGGCCAAGAGCGCCTCAACTTGCCTGCAGCACGCCAAGGCAACTTGTAATCGGGGGCAGTGATTGTGCAGCTTCGAGAGCTCCGAAATGTTTAAAGATGCTGTTTGCGTCGTGATGCTTCCACTCCTGCTGTTCAAGGCATTTCCTCCTACTGCGCTCCATTTAATCCCAGCACCAAACTGATCTAACAGTGCTTGACGAGCTGGAGCGCTGCAGAACCACCGCCGCCACATCACAGCAACGTTTGTCGTGTAACCACTTGGAGCCCGAATCGTAAGTTTCTTGAGCGGTGCAGATGGTGCTGTGGAGTGTCGATGGTGGTGTGCGCCACCGACGTCGCTCGCAAGCCTCACTGAAGACGAAGCAGTTGTTGGCGCTGTCACAGTAGTCGATCCCTTGGCAGCGGAAACGACAGCTGTTGCTGCACGCTTGAGGGCTTGCAACCCATTCACAACCCGCTTGCCGACCGTTGGTGCAACTGGGGCTGATTTATACGCAGCCGAAGATGCTCCAGAAGATGCTGGAGGAGGACCACGCTTGGCCCCAGCAGCTACCATTATCCTTTTTGTTTTCAATCTGCGACTATCAAAGGAGCAAATAGACAACAAGAGTACTTCAACGTTCTTTGGACCTCTACACACAATCGCTGCGTTTGGCACCTCTTTTTTGATGTCAAAATAATATTGAGGTACATTCTAGACGGCGCGCGGTCGTACAAAAAAAAAAAAAGAAGAAGGAAAAGACACGCATTTCGGGAGAAACGAATCTCTACGTTCTGTGGATGTTGTTCGCAAGAAAAAAATTGAAACATGTGAACACGCAGGCTGCCCTTAAAGCTCTGGCGCCGGTGGTGCGGTTGTGGGGGGCGGAGAGTAGCGGCGGAAGCCTGCGCTGCCCGTTGATCCTTTTACTGGCGTGACGGACGATGCAGAGTTCACGGAAACATTGTTGTGGTTATTGGTGTTGCTTTGCTGCCCCACACGAACGCTGCCAGCAGACGTCGACAAGTTCAAATCATCCCCGTAGAACAAGTGCCCTGAGACATTCGACGATGGGCGCCCAGATGTGCCTGCAAGCCGATACGATTGCGTGGCACCTCGAACGTAGGCAGACTGCGGACGTGTGACGGTTTTGGTCAGGCCACCAACGCGACTTTGCTCAACTTCACGTTGCGCAAGTGCTGCAATGTTTGATGGGAGGAAGGCGGCTCCGTTTTGCTCGGCGGGATTTTGTGGGCGACGTTGATACGACGGCGGGGTGGGGGACGGGGGCGCCACAAAGGCGGGAAGTGGCCCAGGCTCCGCAAACCCGTGACGCAAGGTGCCTGCGGTGCTTGGACGGGCGGATAGCTTTTGCCCAAACGTAGGAGCACGGAAAAAAAAAAGCGGCGGGAAGTGGCCCAGGCTCCGCAAACCCTTGACGCAAGGTGCCTGCGGTGCATGGACGGGCGGATAGCTTTTGCCCAAACGTAGGAGCACGGGGAGCTTCCACTGCAAATCGAGTGCCCAGCAGGCCCATGGCGGTCAACGTTGTCGTTGCCTCTCGCGACGGGGCGGCGCAGGCTTGAGCCCACACGCGCGACTTTGCAGCGGATGTTGGTCGTAGACTCCCACTTGCACCAATTGATGCCGTGGTGGGGGAGCGAGGGGAGGTGGCCCCAGGGCTCGATGGTGATGTGGCCCTTGG
Source organism: Bodo saltans (assembly GCA_001460835.1). Classification (NCBI taxonomy): domain Eukaryota; phylum Euglenozoa; class Kinetoplastea; order Eubodonida; family Bodonidae; genus Bodo; species Bodo saltans. The sequence goes on along the minus strand of CYKH01000955.1, from coordinate 10,249 downwards.
AGGAGAGCGTCGCCCCCCAGACGTTGGGCGGACGGCTGCAGCAACAACATGCAGAGTCGGTGATGGCTCTGTCGAGACGTTGAGCGCCTTCGTCTGTTGGTAGCCTAGAAGACGAGCAGGTACTGTCAGTTCCACCGCATCGTACGCGTGCTGGAGGAACGTAAGCCGCAGGAACAGAAGGATCCACTTAGCCAGGGCGGCGAGCAGCGGTGAGATCGGGCTGAGCATTTGAGGATTGAGATCGTCGTGCTCGAGGTACTGGGCGCAGCGAAGAATGGCACGGTGGGAGATGGAAAGAGGCGAGAACTGAGTGAGCTTGTCCTTGAAGCCGGACACATTCGCCGAGATGCTTTTCTTGAGGAGCCCCCAGGCACCGGCGCACGCGATCTGATCCGCCGATTTTTGGGACTTCGCACCACCGAAAATAAGTCGAGCAGCGGTGCTCGATTGCTCGCCACCAGTCAATGAAGCCGTAGAGGAGGCCAAGGTAGAACTTGCAGGGTTGCTTGTCGCTGCCCCTCCTGCGTGGAACCCCTCAAACAAGTTTGGCAAAAAAAAAAAAGCGCAGCGAAGAATGGCACGATGGGAGATGGAAAGAGGCGAAAACTGAGTGAGCTTGTCCTTGAAGCCAGACACATTCGCTGAGATGCTTTTCTTGAGGAGGCCCCAGGCACCGGCGCACGCGATTTGATCCGCCGATTTTTGGGACTTGCCACCGCCGAAAATAAGTCGAGCAGCGGTGCTCGATTGCTCAGTCAACGAAGCCGTAGAAGAGGCCAAGGTAGAACTTGCCGGGTTGGCTGTGGCTGCCCCTCCTGCGTGGAACCCCTCAAACAAGTTTGGCATCACGACCTTTGGTGCAGGGATTAGATTTGTAAGAATGCAAATGGGCGCGACCAACGTGTCAAGCGACGTGTGAACTTGTGCTGGCATCTCTTCCATCGACAACGCGTTGACGATGTCACGAGCACTAACGCCGTCGAACAAGTGCCGACGCTCCCACTCAAGTAAATGAGATTTTTGCTTCAGCTTTTCTTCGTGTTCGATCATGGCGTTGAATGAGCGGTTTTTGTTTAATGCGCCGTCTGCTGCATCGGTGAGAACTTGCAGCTGGGCTGTCATGTCACTGTACAGCGGCACAGACGCGAAAAATGCCTTGATGGCGGGAAGGAATGTCAGGAGGCTGAGCTCCGTGTAGTGTTTGTTTAACAGCTTATTGGTGCCTCCTCCTGCGTTGTTGTTATCATCGCCATTCTCGTCTTCTTCCTCTTCAGGAATGATGGACAGCATGACGTCCGCTGCTCCCCCTCCGACGGTGTCGGTTGGCGTTGAAGGCAAGTTCGATGTATTCAGCAGGGAACCGCTGCGTTTTAGCATCGAGGCGGTGCTCTTACGGCGAAGCGGTGTCTGGACAACTTCGAATTGCAATTTCTGCAGTGTCGAGGAGAGTGCGTCGAGGAACCGATCCCAGCGCCGCTGGAGCGCCTCCTCTGACGTTGAATCGACATTTGCTGTGCTCGTCCATGTCGTGCGGCGCGACAAATTTCGCTGGATGAGCTCAAGGAGACTTTCGACTTGGCACAGAGGTCCTCGAGAACCAATACCAAGCGCTTGGGCAAAGGAGTAAAACGCGCGGCTTTCTACGGAAGCCTCCACGTCGTCTTGCACAGCCACTGCTCGTCGGGAGAGAAGATCCATGAAAGCTGTGAACTCCGCAGGGGTCAAATCTTTGCAGGCAACACCAAGAGCCGTGGCAAATTGTTCGTCCGTGAGGGACTTGAGAACGCCAACAGCTTCCAGAATGGAGATTGCCCGCGATGAGATGGAGAGAAACAGTTTTGCACGAGGCACGGTGGTCAAGACGCTCAGAACGTCCTTTACCCAAACGGTCTCGAAGCCGTTCCACTGGAACAGCTGGAATAGTCGAATCAATGCAAATTCTCGGCGATTCTCTTCGCTCTGTCGTGTCAGCAACTGTTCTTCTAGACGCAGGAGCTTTGCGGCGTCACGGCGGTCGTCCTTGTCTTTAATGACCAAAGCCCGTTGCTCGAGGATGTCGGTCGTTTCAAACAGATTCGGCATTGAGATTGAAAGGGGGCGCTCGGTGGCAATAGCACGTTTCATTTGGGCGATATCATCCACGTGCCACCAGCAAAGCTTCTCGTTTGCACCGCCAGCACCGCCACCACTGGACGAGGGCGTTCCGGTGCGCTGGTCATCGCCGTCCGCGGTCCTTGCCGTCGAGTCGTCATCCTCAGTCGTGAGGCGCACAAAGTGAGTGTAGGCTTCGAAAGCACCACGCCACGAGTCTAACGCGTTGTTGGTGCTGCAAATGTACGCAACGGAGTTGGCGAGGCGATTGCGGACGAATGACAGCTCCGCCCCGATGAGGAACGTGCGGGCACGACGAACAACAGACGTCTGTGGAGCGCTAAACTTGGCGAGGCGGAGGGAATATTTTCGCTGCATGACGTCAAGCATGCGGATCACTTCGAATCGGCATTTAATGGTATCCACCACCATCGAAGCACGCAGAGCGGCATGAGATTTGCTGGCAGCGGTCGCGCCGCGAGAGGCCGGGAGCTTTACCGCCGCGCGTGGAGGGGCGGCTTGTAAGACGGAGAGGTCCGAAAGTGCCGGGCTGAGGCGGCCGGCGAGAGATGGAGAAACTTGGCTGGGGCTGACATCACCTCTAGCAGACACTGCTGGCGATGCTGCACTGAGAGCTGCGAGAGAAAGTGCACCGGGTGTTCCCGATAGGTTGCGTTGCGATGATGGTGCAGTGTGTTGCGGTTGCTGATTTCCATCGGTGCCAAGAATTTCCTCGACTTCTTCTTTTGTAAATTCGACGAGCCAGGGAGTCGACAGTGCACCATCGGGTTGATGATGCGTAGTCGTTTGCCGCGATGCAAGCACCTCAACAGAACCCTTCGGTAGGGCAGCACCAGCACCAGCAGCTGCAGAATGCTGGAGCGACAACGGCAGTTGTTGTGGAGTTGGCTGAGGAGTGGCAGGAAGTGCTGCGATGGCAAGGTTGGTCGCGACGCATCGACCAGAAAGGGTCTTCACTTCGTACAACACAGTCGGCTCGGCAACAAATGAAATTCGGACAGTCGCGGCGCCATCAACGGCAGTTTCGTAGCCTTCGCATTTCACAATCACTGTTTGGTCGCATGGTGTGGTCACCACAAGCTTGCCACTAAGCAGATGGCAAACCAGTTCCTTCTTGGTGACTTTGTCGATGCGCACTTCAGTGCTTGGGCCAAGATCCAAGCGTGTCCCACCGATGGTGATCAGCGACAACGACGCGTGATCCTCTGCTGAACCAGTGCGAATGGAGTCGCCCTCGCATAATACTTCATGACCCTTGACGACAAACAAGCCGTTGGGCCCTGTCGTCAGGATGTGCCCTGAGCCACTGAATGCATCGACGGAGACTTGACGAAGGCGGGAGTGAAGCGAGATGTCCTCAACACGAGTGGTGTTGACATGAATGACGGGCAACACAAGCTCAGAAGGCGACTTGGCCGATGCCCCATTTTGACGGAAGGCAAGGGTTAAATTGGCGAGGTGCAGAACGTCCTGCTGAATGTGCGTGATGGGCACGGCAAAGGTCACTAATAGCGATGACGATTGACCGACGGCAATGGGCAGGATTGGAACTTTGGTGGAGACTACCGCACCGCTGAGGGAGTAGATAGGGGTCGGAGCGATCCCGGCAATAGACGCTCGCTTTTTCTTCTCTGCGCTGCCCACAACATCATCGCTGTCGAGGTTGTTTGCAGTGGCGGCAAGAATCTCAGACTCGGTGATTTTTGGGAGCACTGGGTAAATTTCATGATCACTTTCCACTGCCACCACGCACACACCACCATTGGCAAGGAGGCTCGCTGTGATGGGCGATGATCCCTCCACCTTCGCAGGTGGGGCCGCGGCGATTGTCAGGGTGATGTGACCAGCGACGCGAGCAACAGCAGAACACAAAGTCGTCGTCAAAAACTTCTGGAGCTCCATAACGCTGTACTGATCATCATCGGTTGGTTGTTGAAGGACGCGATAGGCGCAGCCCTTTGACAAGGTGGATACTGACGTAAGAAGGGCATCGTCCGCAGCGAAGGTGATGGCGGCAGTGTGAACCTCGGCACCGATTTTGCGAAGCCGCCGACGGATCGCAGGTTCGCTTCGCTTGCCGTCACTGTTTGGCTGACGAGCGGGAGAGTCCCCGGTTGAGGAGAACGTTGCGGTTGCATCGCCGGCACCACCGATGCTTCCCACGGATGTTTCGTTTGCATCCCCAGCAGTTGTCGTCGCAGGCGACGGATGTTCGTCTTCACCATCGAGGGTGGCCGCACCGCCACACCAATGCTGCCAATCTAACTCTAGCGAAAGAAGACACGCCAGGAGAGGTAAGCTCTGCTATTTCTATACCGCTAACGGTAGCATCCTGTGCAGTAGCCGAAGAAGTAGCTCACGAACGTCGCGCAGCTCCCGTCGTCGCTGTGGTGACTACTATCCGCACGGTACCGACACTCGCTTGAAAGGAGCCGGAAAGTACACGAAGATGCGCGATGCAAGCTTCTTCAGATTGGCCTCAGTGGCTTGCACCATCATGACAGACGGAGTTGCGTCGACAGGATCAAATGTCACGATACCGACACGATCCCCATGCCCAAACCGAGCGCTCTGGAGGGAGACGACCACCGCATTTCGTAACTTCTCTGCTTTGGCCTTTTCTTCCACTAACTACAGTTAGTGTTTGTGGCGTCGCGTAGCTCAAAGTGTGCCGTTGTTGCCGAGTCGAAGCGATTCTTGAAACTCAGACAATGTGTTCTGCACGGCGCCCAACTGAACGGCAACTTGCACGAGGGTGTACGGGGCGGTTTCGAACGGAACGCCAAGGAGTGAATCATCGCCCGATACGGAGCGATGCTGTTTCGCTGCTGCTTTGGCAATCTTGCGTGCACGGTCAGCGGCGCGCTCTGCTTCTTCCTCCGCTTCAAGGACCAGTCGAATCGTATCCAGTGTGGGAGTGGTGGGAATGTTCTCATTAGCGGGAGCACCAAGCAGTTCACCGGCAATATCGTTTTCTTCATCAACGGTAGGAGTAATTCCCCCGCTTACTGCACCCTCAGCGCCGCCATCCTCGCCAGCAGCTTGCAGCTGCTGGGGTGCGACATCTTGATGCTCGTCTTCTGGGGCTTCGATCACAACTTCGGTGGGGGAACCAGCAAGTAGAATCGGCGGAGCGGTGGCTTCATAAGGCGGACGATCTACATGATGGGACGGGGTTGCGTTGCTGCTGCTGACTGAGAGGCGTCGAAGTGCTCCCACAATCGCTTTCGCAGCTGCTTTGTTCGCTTCGCCAGGACGAACGCATCGAATCACCGCCGCTTTCCGCAGATCTTGTGGCACTGTTGTCACAGTGAGGCGAAGGAGGTTGTCGCTCACACCGTATTCTCCACGCATCACTGCCTCTCCTTGCTCCAGTCGCGCACGACGAACCGTGGCGCTTTCCAACTCTTCCAAGTCAAGATCCTCCTCGTCGTTGTCGTTGGGTTCACGGAGAGAGTCTTCCTCATTGCGAGCGGTGTGGGACCCATCATGTTCGTCTGCCGCGTCATCATCGCCACGACGCAGCGTCGTTTTCGGGACGGAACGCGCCACAATGCCTTCGTAGGGTGTGACATCCCAAGATGCAAGGCGTGCAGCGTCCTGATTGCGGAAGGGCACTGCGGTCTCGACGCACTCACGGATCCATCCTTTGCGTTTCCAGGAACGGAACTTCTCACATTTGGTCATGGCTTCGTTGATTTCTGTTGATACCACCGCACGCGCGGAGGTCAGGACGACCTCCGCGGTTTCAAGGGCTGTGGCGAAACATTCTTGGGCTCGGCGGCGACGACTTTCGCCATACTTCGTCTCGGGCTCGAGAGAACTGAGGTAAAACGTCATGCCGGCACAGAACTCCGCTTTGACGGAAATGAAGTTTTGCCACGCTTCGGTGTTGGGCACACTACCCGACTGGGACACAACACTCTCCGCAAGCCCGTAGTAAAACTCTGCTCCATGGGCGAGATCCACCACAGCGGTGTGCATGTGCTGCACATCCATTTGATAGAAAACCAATGCCACTTCGTGCGCAGCGGCAAGGGACACACAGCATAAAGTACGAAGGGAGTCTGAAGAAAGCTCTAACTGCTGAGTGTCTTTGCCAAGGGGGCTCTGCAAGAGCTCGTCGAACAGACCCGCTGCTTCTTCCCAACGGCGAACGGTGGTGGCGACGCTGACGGCTTGTTGACGGGCAGCGCGGAACATCCACACAAGCGCAACGTTGTAGAAACATTGCGCAGCACGTGCTCCGATGAGATGCAGGATCATGTCCTTCCGGTCGTAAATGGTGGCCTTGGCGTCTACGGTGTCCCAAAGGGCCTTGAGCAGTTCATAGCACTTGTAGGAGGTCACACGAATGTTCTCCCACTCATGCGACGGGTTGCGCAGAGCCTCCGCCGCGGCAGCACACGCTCTGACAGCGGCATCGACACGCGTGTCGTTGCTCAAACATTCTGGGCACGGGTACACGTTTGCATCCCATTCTAGCGGGTGAACAGCGATGTCGCCGTCGCTGCGTTCCTTGTGCGTGGCACGTGTGACGCCGCTGCTGGAGGAGCGGTACTCGGGGTGCAGAAATTCCAGAGGCACACCGCTGCGTGCTTCATCCGTGACGGAAAAGGTGGTAATGGACATGTGTTGAAAAAATGCTACGAATCGGGGAGGGTTGTTTGTTGATTTGGGGAGTTGTCTACAGTGAGTGGGTGCTTTGCACGATTGATTGTTCTAGTGATTTGCGAAGAAAGTATTTTGCTTTTTTTCTTCAGCGTCCTTTTTTTAGTGTGTTGACGAAACAAATGAAGGGTCGTTGACAAAGGGTTCAATTTCAGTTGCACGATAAATCCCGTCACCAAGCACCGGATATGAAATGCAACAGAGGGGGCTTTTTCAGAAAGCGATTCGATAGACAGAAAACAGTGTGGAACAACAAACGTAACAGAAGGTGCCAAGCGCTAAGCATTCGACACGCCACTGCTCGCACTATTTGTGCTGCTTTGCACTGGCGTCTCTTCTTCGTAGACCCGAGGCACAAACACTTCTTGCAGCTCTTCGCCAGCGTTTTCATCGTCGTGCTTGTGGTGGTGGTACCCAACGACGCCAGAGCCGTAATAATCGTCGTTGTTTGTCAAAACTTCAATGGACTGTTGCCGATCTCCAAAAAGATTGACAGATGCCTCTGATGCGCCCGCCACCCCACCGCTGCTGTTAAGCGTAGGAAATGGGCCGTCCGTCCGCCACAGTGGAGAGTAGAGTGGTGAGTGCACTGCTGAGGTGCTTGGCTGCATGAGCGAACTCCCTGCCAACGAAACGGAATTCCGCACGTTCTTTTCTCTCGACAGCTGGAACGCACGACGCGCCGCCACTCGAGCTGCTTCTTGTTGTCGCACCTTGACTCTGTGTTGCCTGCGTAGCAAATGCAGTCGATCGGCGGAGAGAGGCACAGATAATGCAACTTCTACGAGACGCTCTCGATCGAACGACACCGCCGCTGCATGTCCTACGTAATGCATGACTTCACCAGCATCGTCGATATTTAAAATTTCAGCAGCATGGAGTTTGAAAAAACCAACCATCACTGCGATTGGGAACGCGGAGCGCATGCTTGCAGCGCCGCTGCTTCCCATGCTGCTCGCTGGACTGACGCTCAGCGGCGATAGGCCATGATTATGATGCGCAAAAAAGACTGACGCTCAGCGGCGATAGGCCATGATTATGATGCGCGCCAGTGACTCCAAATTTCTTTCCGCTCCGACTGTACGCTGTGAGGTCTGCGTGCGTGCAGATCACATCCCATATCCGAATGACCGTGTCAAATGGAAATACATTCACGAACATCGACAAAAGCCACGAAGGGACCAACGCTCTGACATCGAAGCGAATATCATCGAAATGAGCAGCGAGCGTGGGAAGCTCTAACGCAATAATTTCCGACACCACTTCTTGATCCACCTTTGCTCCAATCAAGCCCTCTCCGTAATAGTCGTTGGGTAAAATGGTTTCCAGTAGCAACACCATTAGCCAAAAGGTAGCGTCTTCGTCATCGGTGACGAGCAGGAGAGTGGCGGCGAGGAAGTTGAAAGACTGACAATAATTCAGCATTGGGTTTCTCCAGCACAGCGCGTGAAGCACTCGGCGTAATTTGGCCTGACCAACGTCGAACTCCTGCGCATAGTACGGGTGTTGAGGAAATGTGCGGTCAATGTCCTTCTCGATGGAGTCAACGGCTTCTGCATCGGGAGCAACACCAAAACGGTGCAGCAGCGACGCACAAAACATTTCGTTCTCTTCTAGACGAAGTGCGACGCCACTGAGCGTCAGCCACACCACACCACGCAGGTGCCCAGGGATGCCACACCGCAAGCACAGCTTTCTCAGCGGTGCGTTCGTCTCATCGGTTGCGTTGGCAAGTAGAGGGACTCCACGCAGCGCGGCGGACCACAAGGATTCACAGTTCGCCAAGGCGTGTGCGATGAATGTTTGATAGGCATGATGTTCCGCATCGCACACGGCGGAGTCTTGGCTGCACGGAAACCCAAATCGGCGTATCATGCCCCAATTTTCGCTGCTGCCGTGGGGAGAGGGGATAGGGATGGTGTGTGCAGTAGGATGTGCAGCGGTGCGAAACACGCCCGTGGGGGGAGGTCCCGATAATGCAGCTGCGTGATGTTGATTGTGATGGTGATGGTGATGCCGTTGTTGTTGGGCTGTTGATGAGGTGTTATGAGATCGATGATGACCGCGCAGGTTCGAGTCCTCTCCATCTTCATCAAAGTGCCGAAGACGCCCTACGACTCTTCTTACTCCTGACGCGGATGGTTGCGGCGATGAACTTCCAACTCCAACACCAGCAGCTCCGCTAGTATGCTGCTGCTGCTGCTGAGGGGATGCCATTGCTCCTCCCACTGCATCATCGGCGAACATGGAGGAGGATGTCGTGACCAAGGCACCTTCCGACAGTGGGTGAATACTAGACGAGGGGAAACACTCGCCAAGGAAAGCGTCTTGATCGTGGCGATCGTGACACTGCTGTCGTCGAGACGAGATTGGAGGAGCGTCGAGATGGTCTCCTCTTGCTGCAAGTGTAGTACTTTGGGGCCTCCTAGGTGAATCTAGCTGTTGCTTTGCATCACTTCGCAAGGCGTTGCTGCCTGTTGTCACGAATGAGGAGCTGTTGATCATCACGTGCGATGTGACCGTTTGAACTTCTGTTTGGGGCAGTTCAGATAAGCGGTCGGGTGCCACATGTGCGCTCATTCCGTTACTCAGTGCCCAGGTTAACAAAACGCCGCCCTCTGTCGAAGGTATGGTCCACAATAATGACTTTTTTTTTCTCGTTCCTTTTCCACGCAAAACGAATAAACAATTATTAGCGAAAAACGAAAATGAACAAAATACAATTGTGTAACACTAGCAAAATGAGCGTCATCAAAAAGGGACAAGATCTAATGGAGCTGTTCTAACTATATTTGTCGATCGCATTCATCAGAAGCAATAATCGTTGAGTTGGAAACAATGGATCAATCACCATACAACCAGAGGGGCTGTGAAAAACACCGTCAACTCAATTTTGTACGAAAGCGAGTTCTTCATTTCTTCTGTGTTCACCAAAATACGAAGGATTGCTGTCGCAGTCATACTCACAAGGTCCATAGGTACCCTCCTACAAAATTCCACCAAACCTCCGCCTCATCAGACGACAACACGCGCACGCGGATCAACACCTCAAACCCCCCCCCCCCAAGGCTCCTGTCGACCCAATCAATGTTCTTCAAGAGACAAGCAAATTACTCAAAATCCACAGCGGACCGCATAACCACCCTCCGATCTCACAGCTGGCACACCGCTTTCTCGCGGTATGTTTCTATGATAGCAGGGCGGTGGCTTGAGCAACAGGGTCCATGCCACCCTGGCCGGCAAGCTGCCCAACGACGCCCATCCGGTAGATTTGCTCCTCGATCGTCCCCACCACGTAGACCTTATGCACCGTTACGGGGCGCGTCTGCCCAAAGCGGTGGATGCGGCCAGCCGCCTGAAGCTCAACCGCCTCGTTCAGGCCGGGCTCGGCGAGGATGAGGTAAAAAAAAAAGGGTCGTTGAAAGGCTCAAAGAAAAAGGGAATCTCTTGCTACGGAAGGGGCGAG
>CYKH01000943.1:0-10767 GCA_001460835.1 Bodo saltans | reverse complement strand
CACTTTAAAAAAAAAAAAAAAAAAAAACGCGTGACGCGCTTCACATGTTTTGGTGGTAAGTGGTGCCATTCAAAGTTTTTTTCTTCACAGCAGCAAACATCTCGTCGTGTACATTTCTTTAGTGGAAATCCTTAGCTCCGTGCAGTAGTGCAGCTCTTCACAACAACAAAATTGAAAAAGACTTCACAACAAACCGTCGTGCATTTGATTGGCCTCCTCATACATATCTAATGCTGTGTTGTTGCTCTTAAGCTGCCCATCTGCTAGGAGCGGGTCACTTAGCACTCCGAGTAGTTGTTGTGGTGCCGTCGCAGTGTCGTTGTGGTGGTGTTTCCGGTGGTCCGACATAGTGCTGCCTCCGCCGCTCTCTTGACGGGGTTTCCACCACTTGAAGTACACCAACACCATCGCCACCACCACCGCACTGATTGCAAGGATTGAAATGACCAAGATGAGCGTCGTGTCTTCTCCGTTGGATGACGATTGCCCATCAGATGAAGACGACGCGTGCCCACTCCCACTCACGTCGTTGTGCGCAGAGGAACCACCGCCGGGACTCGGAGTCCCACCACCACCTGATGTGGTCGCTCTCGACGGCGTCGGCGTCGCAATAATTCCGGCTGTGTCCGTAAACCAGTGCGCCCCAGCATCATACACTTCAATAAACGCTGGCCACACAAATGCGGCGGCCGGTGGTGTAGATGTTGTGTTCATGAAACAGCAAAAAGAGGTGGCGTTAACAACCTCCTCCATAATAACATGTGTCCCACAAGTGCACGATAATGTTGGAAAGTACACCGTGGTCGGGTCGTTTGAGACGGTCTTTGGGGACGACGAATAACACCGTCGCGGAATATTTGACAACTCGGGCTTGGTGTAGTCCTCCAGCGGCCACCACCGCGACAAGCGTGGCACCATTGTGCCCTGATATGTGATGGGTGCGGTTGGAAGCTCTGCAGTGCTGTTGAGAAGAGCGACACCTGGTGCGGAAACAGTCAGCAAAGGGAGAAAGTATGCGTAGTTGAAGTACTCCAACGTCATGGCGTAACTCGTCACATTCTTTAGAAACAAGCCGTCCAACGAGCCAAAAAGAGTCGATGAGGGAACGACACCTACGTACCGCACACCAACACCACCTGAAATTGGATGAGGAGACGCAATTTCACACCTCGCGCCCATGAGAGGAAATTGTATCGTGGTGGCTGCCGTTTGACTAACTCCGGATATTGTTGATGTGTTGAATGCAAAACCGATCGTGATACTTGGCGCAACCCGAGGTAGGTAATAATCACTCGTCGAGTAGTTTGCTAGCATTATGAAAGTCTCATCACTCGGTAAAAATCCTGCTTCGTAGTACCAAGGGCAAAATGTTAACGACGGCGGAAGCCAAATCGAAAATGTAGATGCAACACCAGCGCTAAGGGTCGTGTTCGCCGGGTCTAGTATCGCTGCAGCTTCTCCTTGCCCAAGGCTCGGAACAGCAAATGAAGTCCCACTCTCCGAGTACGTCGAGTTGTATTGAATGTAAGCGGTGCACACAGTATCAAGGGCAGTGGTGTTCGGCACGTTCGCACTGCAGAAGACTGTCGTTTCATTGTCAGTGTTGTAGGTCTCGTTACGTGTGACGCTTGTCCCGTTGATGATGCGCGTCACAGGGCCGTAGGCAACGTGAAGGTAGTACGCTAAAGGATTGCCAATGGTGTCAAATGACACACCCGTAGACTTGCTGCTGCAGCTTAGTCCGCAGGTCACGCCCTCCGTAGTGGCGTTCTGGATGTCACTCACTGCGGAGTGGTCAAAGTAAAAGTTCCAGTATGTACCGGGAATGAAAACATTAATTGGGGCAAGTTGGGGGCACAGGTACGGTGGAGTGCTTACCGACGACGAACTGTTACTATTGTGTTGAGCTACAGGGATACTCGTGCTGTAGTTGTCCTCGGCGTCGTGACTCGCGTAAAAAAGTGCAACCTTCTCAAAGTAAGTGAGATTTGTATTCTGCAGAATTGATACCGATGCGGGGTCGTTCACACACGCAGGAATTGCCGCACTACAACTACAACAACTCGTTGCGAACAACGCAAACATCATTGCCCGTAGCAGCAGCAGCAAGCGCCGACTACTGCGCGGCAGGAAGTTTGTCGCACCGAAGCTACGGCAACCGTCGGAATTGGTCATTTTCTTTTCCCCCTATTCTCTGTGAATAGATCAAAGTGACAAAATGAAGGACGATGGAAATCGCTTTTGACCTTGACATCGTTCGCAATGAAAAAAAAAAAAAAAACTCCTTAACATTAACAGCAACAAACGACATTAGCCGTCACGATGCGATGGCGGCGCCTATTAGTATGTTTTTTTCTCGCTCAAAAGAGCTAAAGAGGTGGACACGCGCTAGGGGAAAGTGCTTTGACAGGTGAGAGTTGCTTCAACAAAAAAGCGGACACTTACAAAAAATAAAAAACTTCAAAACTCAAAAACCAGTTGCGTGGAGAAGAGGTCAAAAAAATGGCTGTAGCACACAACACGGTTTGAAAGGAGCAAATGGGATGGGAAAATAGGTTTTAAAAATGATAACAAAACGCAACAAAGCGCAAAACAAAAAAAAAAGGTGAAGTTGCCGAAGTTGTTGGGGCTTACAAAAGCTCCAATTGAGCGGGGCTTACTTCATGGAAAATTCCCAATTCATGATTCTGTTGACCATCTTCAGCTAGGAACGGGTCACTAAGCACGCTTACATGATCGCTGCGGTGTTTCCGGAGGACCGACATGCTGCCGCCGCTTTCCTGACGAGGCTTCCACCACTTAAAGTACACCAACACCATTACCACCACCACAGCGCTGGTCAGGGAATCCTCCTTCAAGTGACTGGGCACAGTGATGTGGTTTGTATCTGCCCCTATCGCTCAGCACAACGCGAGCTTGCATCGCATCAAGATACACGGACCAAACGTCTAGTTGTCTACCATGACGGCATCTCGACGAAGCAATGCGATCGCAAACGCAGCTTGCAAAACGCACGCAGGCAAACCACTATCCACCATGTTGAAGCTCGTGACGGTAGTACCATTATTCTGTTGTAGATACACACCATCGTATTCCTCCATGTTGGCCACCACTGTGGGAATCTCACCGAAGTATCGCACACCAACGCCACCTGATGTTGGGTGGGGCGATGCCACCTCACAACGAGCACCAATAAAGGGGAATGTTCTTGATTCGGAGGACCATATCGTTGTGTTGTTCGCAAGGCTTGCTGTATTCAACGTGTAAACCAGTCCAATTGTAATGCTCGGTGCGACTCGAGGCAGGAAGTATTCGGCCAGAGTCGTAGGCTCATTCTGCGTGTTGTTGAGCAATGTGCCCGCATCGTAGTACCAAGGGCAAAACGTTAACGACGGCGGAAACCAAATCGAAAATGTAGATGCAACACCAGCGCTAAGGGTTGTGTTCGCAGGGTCTAGTATCGCTGCAGCAAACAATCCGACGCTCGGCAAAGCGAACCCAGTCCCACTCTCCGAGTACGTCGAGTTGTATTGAATATGTGCGATGCAAACCGTATCAAGGGCAGTGGTGTTCGGCACGTTCGCTGCGCAGAAAACTGTCGTTTCATTGTCAGTGTTGTAGGTCTCGTTCCGTGTGACGCTTGTCCCGTTGATGATACGCGTCACAGGGCCGTAGGCAACGTGAAGGTGGTACGCCGTGGGTTTGCCAACGGTGTCAAAGGACACACCCGTAGACTTGCTGCTGCAGCTTAGTCCGCAGGTCACGCCCTCCGTAGTGGCGTTCTGGATGTCACTCACTGCGGAGTGGTCAAAGTAAAAGTTCCAGTATGTACCGGGAACAAAAACATTGCTTGGGGCAAGTTGGGGGCACAGGTACGGTGCTGCTGGCGGCGCTGACGAAGTGCTGTTTTTACGCGACCGCAACCGGTACTTCGACTCCGTGTCTCGATTCGAATAAAACAGTGCCACTTTCTCAAAGTACGACATGGTTGTGTTTTGCAAGATCGACGAAGATGCAGGATCGTTGACACACGACGGTATCGGGGTGCTGGCTCCTTCCACATGGCTGGCGGCAAGCAACAACAACATCAGCAGGACCACGCATGCAGTCACAAAAATCGAATGCATTTTTTGCTGTCTCCTTCCTCTGCTTTCTAGGAATAAATTGACATTTTGCATCGTAAGATTGAAATGCATTATTGACGTTATTGGTTTTTTTGGAAAACAATAGTCCTCTCCCCCATCAAAGTGATTGTGGAATGGAATCAACACTTACTTGCATACAAAGCTAGGGGGAAAATAAACCAAACGGCATTACATAAATTGATTATCCAATCTGTGAATGGGACGCCTTAACCGGTGAAGAAGATGGAAAAATCTTTGGGAGCTTCGTTAAATGACGAACTGTAAAAAAAAAAAAAAAAAACGTCCATCGAATTGAGAGTAGAAGAACGTTACTCTCGTTTATCGTGACTTGCTGTACTGTCTCACAATTGTCGCTCACAAATAGCTTCAATCAACAGCCCCAGCTGGTGAGTGGGATTCGTACCGCATTCAATCACAGGGTGGTGAAGATCGTCGTGTGTGCCTAGCTTTGCAGTTGCTGCCAGAGGAGGACGTTTTTGGTGTTCTGTATCCCCTTCTGATAGTGGTGCCGCTTCATCGCTCAAAAGATGGGATGAGTGGTGAACGCCACCAAACAATTCCAACTTGCCCAGCATCAACAGCACCGCCAGCGTTGGCTCAAGGATTGTCAAAACGGTTCCCACGACTGCACCTGCGTCGTCCTCCCCGCTGAGTGTCAACACTACACTCACAACGCCAAGTGTCCCAAGGACAAGTCCGCACCAATACTCGAGACGCACGCTGTTTGGACGCAGCACCACAAGCGCACCCACCTGCACGACACCCAGCACCACTACACACCACGTGCCCCACAATGGATCGCCGTCTCCTGACGCTGCCTCAGCGCCACCTAGCACCGCACCGCCAACAAAGGTAATGCCCCAGTCCACCAAAAAGTACCACTCACGCCCACCCACGTACCCACCAAACACACCCTCCATGTTCTCCAAGAGAAACTCCACTTGTCTGTGGTGCGACGAGGGGGACATGTTGTTGGTGGTGATGCTTCGGCGTCCGCGTCGACGCTGGGCGGCGTTCACGTCCGAACGCCGCTCCCATCGTTCCATTGGTTCGACAGCGTATCTGATCACCTGCAATATTGCATCAACACATTTCGATGTCGCACCTTTGGTGGACCTCGTGCGGCCATGACTGCTACGACCACTATGCAAAGCAAACTCTCCATACGTGCGACGTGTACGCACCACCACAACCCACGCACAGTACAGTGGTAGTGCTGCCCACACGCACACAAGCGTCACACCGAGCACAACTGAACCAATACTGCGTGCAGTGCTCACGACAAGTGCGAGGCACGCGCCAACCCCAGGCGACAGAAGCGTTCCGTACGGCATGGCAAGCGCCCCTGGAAGCAGCGACGCGGGAAACGCAAGCACAGTTGCGTGCAGCAGGCGAATCATCGCAGAGTCGCTACGATCAACAGACTGATGTCTGCGCACTCACCGTTGCAGCATCGCAAATGCGTGCAGGACGACGCCAATCACACAGACAAGAATCATATCCATCAACGCAGCACCAGCAGATGCGCTTAACCCCGCGGCACCAGCCGGTATCGAAATACCTAGCGGGTTATCCGCTAGATCACCAAACAGGGAGCTACCACTGGCGTCGTCGTCGTCGTCGTCACTGCTGAGGTTAGTGGCAGCTGTGGCGGCGTTGCAACGGGACGCTAAGCGGAGCGATGCCACGGCACGTTGCAGACCAGGCACCGCGCCACGGCCCAGAGTACCTCCGGTTGTAGCCAGCGTCACATACACTGTTGCTGCAGCAGCGGACATCACGCCGCTCAATGCAGTGAATGGTTGCGGAGTAGTAGCATTGCTCTGGTGTGAGGGCTCACGTGAAGGGGCTTGAGTTGTGAGGCTACACGCGGTTAGTGGGTACGGGTACGACGTTGAAAGCGAGATGATAGAACTAATGTCGACGAATGTGGTTGTCGCGAAGTACGCGTACGGAAGACATGACTTCGACTGAGACGATGAGGAGCTAGCACACAAGTGCGTCCCTCACACCGTGGCGAGGAAGGTAAACTGTCCAACCACCAACGCGCCAACGAGCTGAGTGTTATTCTGGACATCGAGTGTCACGAGAGACGTCGAGGATGGCGGCAATGCTCCAGAGAAGTTGTTAAATCTGATCGAAAGTAGAGTCAGCAGCGAAGATTTAGCACTTGGAATGGTGCCGCTTAAAGAGTTGTTGGACAGTAAAAGGTTCGTTAGACTTGTCATACCAGTTCCCCACGATGGTGGGATGGATCCAGTAAGCCGATTGCTGGCAAGTGACATTGTCTGAAGTTTGGACCATCGTGAGTGCGAAGGGGGCAGCGTCCTTCGCAGCTGGTTGAGTGCGGCGTTGAAAGTGGAAACATTCGACCACGATGCGTATTGAGGTGGCAATTCCCCTCGCAAATGATTGCGGTAAACCAAAAAGTAGGTTAACTCAAGCAAATTTGAGTACTCAGGAGGTAAAGTCCCGGTGAGTTGATTGCCTGATACGTCAAACGTGAAAACGGTACGCCATAACGCAAACTGTGGAGGAAGGGTTCCTGACAAGCTGTTGTCACTCGCTTGGAACGACCCTATTTGTGTCCAGTTTGCAAGACGGCTGGGCAGTGAGCCTGTCAGTTGGTTGCTCGATACATTAAGACGAATCATCCTCGTCATTTGAACATACTCCGCAGGAAGCGATCCTGATAATTTGTTCCCGTTGAGCTTCAAATTCGTCATGTATCTCCAATTGCCGCAGGCCGCCGGTAATGTCGTTGTAAGACAAGAACAGAAGGGTTAAATCGGAAAGCCGCGAGAGGGACGCAGCCAGCGTCCCGCTCAACTCTTGCGAGGTGAAGTTGAGAGCGATGATCGTAACATCGCCGAGAATAGAGGCATTAATGCTACACAACACAAGTGGGTCTGGCCATGCAGTGCACACATTCTCTCCTGTCACCGGTGTGTTGTTTCTGTATCTCACGGACACTAAGAACTCTGCTAAGATATCGGCCTCATCTTGAGAAACGGTAATCTGAGCGTCAAGCGTGATGATGTGACACAGTATCAGAAGGAGGTGCGCCACTCTCATAGAAGATAGAGCACAACAAGTGTGCATTGAAACTAGCCTCGCATTTGGTAATCTGTTGTGTTGCACACGAATCAACTAAACAAAAGCGTAAAAAAGAGTCACTTCGCTCTTCCAGGCAAGTGGAGGCATCGCAAAGCACTCAAAAAAAACCCCGTGCTGTTATGGTTACCGAAATACGCAGGGTGGCACAAACCTAACCTAAAAGAATCGCAACAATTGATATTCGATGCTGCAAATGTCTCAATTCCCATCTGCTTTGAAGAGGAGACTTCTTTTATCAAAACTTAATAAATGATGAACAGAAAAAATTAAAAACGCCAATCAAAATTGAAATTGGGAGGTGAAGAATATTTCTCGATTAGTTGCTCTTGTCGTTTTCTAACAGCTGACGTTCACAAATAGCTTCAATCAACAGCCGCAGCTGTTGGAGAGAAGCACTCATTGCGAATCCAGTCGAAGCGTGGTGAAGGTCGTCGTGAACGCTTTGCTTCGCAGGGCCCAGAGGAGACCGTTTTTGATGTTCTGTGCCTCTTAAAGACTGCAGTGGTTCCGTCTCATGGCTCGAAGGTTGAAACGAGTGGTAATCCCCACCAAACAATTCCAGCCTGCCCAGCATCAACATCACAGCCAGCGTTGGCTCAAGGATCGCCATGATGGTCCCCACAACTGCACTCCCATCGTCCTCCCCAGAAAGGGTCAGCACCACACTCACAACGCCAAGTGCCCCAAGGACAAGACTGCACCAAAACTCGAGACGCACGCTGTTTGGACGCAGCACCACAAGCGCACCAACCTGCACGACGCCCAGCACCACCGCACACCAAGTGCCCCACAATGCAGCGGCGCACGGATCGCCGTCTAGGGACGCTGCCTCAGCGCTGCCCATCACTGCACCACCAACAAATGCGACGCCCCAGTCCACTGCAAAGTACCACTCACGCCCACCCACGTACCCACCAAACACACCCTCCATGTTCTCCAAGAGATACTCCGCTTGTTTGTGGTACGACGAGGGGGACATGTTGTTGGTGGCGGAGATGCGGCCTCCTCGTCGTCGTCGTCGCTGGGCGACGTTGGCATCCGTGGAACGCCGCTCCCATCGCCCCGTTGGGTCGACAGCGTATCTGATCACCTGCAACAATACATCAACACATTTCGATGTCGCATCTTTGGTTGACCGCGTGCGGCCATGACTTCTTCGACCACTGCTAGACCGTGTTGGAACACTGTGCAAAGCAAACTCTCCATACGTGCGACGTGTACGCACCACCACAGCCCACGCACAGTACAGTGGTAGTGCTGCCCACACGCACACCAGCGTCACACCGAGGGCCACTGACCCACTGCTGCGCGCAGTACTCACGACAAGTGCGAGGCACGCGCCAACCCCAGACGACAGAAGCGTTCCGTACGGCATGGCAAGCGCCCCAGGAAGCAGCGACGCGGGAAGCGCAAGCACAATTGCGCGCACCAGGCGAATCATCGCAGAGTCGCTGCGGTCAACAGACTGATGTATGCGCACCCACCGCTGCAGCATCGCTATTGCGTGCAGGACGACGCCAATCACACCGACAAGAACGATATCCATCAACGCAGCACCAGCAGATGCGCTCAACCCCACGGCACCAACCGGTATCGAAATACCTAGCGGGTTATCAGCTAGATCACCAAACAGGGAGCTGCCACTGGCGTCGTCGTCGTCGTCACTGCTGAGGTTAGTGGCAGCTGTTAGCGGAGCGATGCCACGGCACGTTGCAGACCAGGCACCGCACCACGCCCTAGAGTACCTCCCGTCGTCGCCAACGTCACGTACACTGTGGCAGCAGCAGCGGACATCACGCCGCTCAATGAAGAGAATAGTTGCGGAGTGGTTGCGTTGCTTTGGCGTGAGGGTTCAAGGGAAGGGGCTTGAGTGGTGATGCTACATAGGGCAAGTGGGTACAGGTACGACGTTGCCAGAGTGATCAAAGAATTGATATCAATGACTGTGGTCGTCGCGAAGTACGCAGTAGGAAGACATGACTTCGCCGGAGACGAAGAGGAGCTCACACATAAGCTCGTTCCACATACCATGGCGATCAACGTAACTTGCCCAACCACCAGCGGGCCAACGAGCTGTGTGTTGTTCTGAACATCGAAGGCTAGGAGGAAAGGCCAGGTGGAGGATGGCGGCAACAGACCGGAGAAGTTGTTAAAGCTGATCGAAAACATAGAAAGCTGTGGGAATGGAGTGCTCGGAATGGTGCCGCTCAAAGAGTTGTTCGACAAGAATAGGGTCGATAGACTCGTCATGCCACTTCCCCATGATGATGGGATTGGTCCAACAAGCCGATTGTTGGCAAGTGAAATTGCCTGAAGTTTCGACCATCGTGAGTACGAAGGGGGCAGAGTCCCGTGCAGCTGGTTGAGTGCAGCGTAAAAACCTGTAAGTTTTGCCCACGATGCGTATTGAGGCGGTAGCTCCCCTGTCAACCTATTGCCGAGCACCTGAAACTTCTCCATAAGCAACCAACTAGAATATTGATGAGGTAGCGTCCCAGTGAGGTGATTGCCTGTTACGTCAAACCCGAATATTGCAGTCCATGAGGCATACTCAAGGGGGAGCGTTCCGGAAAAGCTGTTGTTCGAGGCTTGGAAGCCCCTCATCATGGTACAGTTTGCCAACAAAGGGGGCAATGTACCGGTCAACTGGTTGTTGTACACATAAAACCCTGAAATTTTTTTCCACAACGAATACTCAGGCGGTATCGATCCTGTCAAAGAATTCGTACTGACATAAAATTCTCTCACGCTGGTCAAGTTGGAGTACTCTTTCGGCAGCGATCCCGTTATGGAGTTGTTTCTTACTGAAAAATACTCCAAGGAAGCGCCCCAAGCGGCGTACTGATGCGGTAGTGTCCCACTGATGTTGTTATGAGTCACATCAATCAACGTCACACTAGAGAGTCGGGCAAGAGATTCTGGTAGCGTGCCGCGCAGATTCTGCGACGTGAAGTTGAGCGAGGCAATGGTGGCACCGCTGTTGCACGTCACAAGTGGGTCTGGCCATGCAGTGCACACATTCTCTCTTGTCACCGGTGTCGTGTTGCCGTATCTCACTGCCACAAAAAACTCTGCTAAGATATCGGCTTCATCTTGAGAAACGATGCCGTGTGCATCACGAACAGCAACGAGCAGAATCCAGAGGAGGAGGAGCACAACCCCCACTCGAGTAAATGGAGCGCACAAGAACATGGATATCGATCATAACGCTGCGTTTGTCGCCAGTTGTTGGTATATAAAGTGTGCTCACTGGGGCTACCGCAGGCGCAGCGACAAAACAAAAAGTTCGAAAACGAAATGTATCAGATGGTGTTTCATGCATAAACCAAAACGTCAAATTTTCAATTGTAAAAAATCTCTTACAGGTAGGAACATAATTATCGTAAACTATTATTATCGTAGGACATTATTATCGTAAGCACAGGTCCACTTTTTAGAGACAATCAAAAAGAGAGTCAGAGTTGAAAAAAATTTACGGAACTCCCAACTTTTTTTTGTTCCATTT
>CYKH01000942.1:0-10470 GCA_001460835.1 Bodo saltans | reverse complement strand
CGCAGACACCGATGCCTGAAGCAGTGGAATTAGAGCAGTAGCGACATTGGGTCGTGGAGCTGCAGAAGGCAGCGCCCAATGCGTGTCCAGCCTCTGGGCAGGACGCATAGCACGTCTCATTCTTCAGTCTACAGGCGCCAACAACGCTACAGTATTGACAGCTGGCACTGATGTTACAAGCCACCGTGTCGTTTGTGGCTGCTGGACACGTGCCGTAACAAGTCACGTTCTGTGGGAGGCACACGCCGATACTGGAGCACCACGAGCACTCAGTGGAACGGTTGCACAGTTTCTCCGTCTCCACAGTGCTGTCAACGCACGAGCTGTAGCACGTCTCGTTCGTTGCGCGGCACACACCACTGGTGGCGCACCACTGGCAATCGCTGGCGAGGCTGCAGACTGTTGCATTGTTAAAGTCGCTGCAGCTCGAGGAAAGGTCAAGTGCACAGGCAATGGGGTCTGTAGTTTTATGGAGTATGACGAAGGTCGAGGAGGCCCTATGCTGTTGTTGGTGTGAAGTCAAAGGTGGCGCCACGAGAATGGCGAACAGCATCGCGCAGATAGCGTTGCGCCATGAGTTTACAGGTGCGTGAGCAGTAGTGTGCCGTGACTTCATCTTCTGAGTGGACACGCGGCGTTGTTGCCTCTCTCGTGAGGTTCATGTACGACCACGAGCGCGTTGTGGTGCTACTTAACTACTTGTGATTTGCCTTTTATTTACAAATCAACGAATGCCGCAGTGAACAACTTATGTTGCTCACAGAACATTCAAACAGAAGTTCTTGGTCTGAGAGAAAGAAAAGGGCGACAAGAAGCGCAAATTATTTCAACAGAATTTTTGAGGCCGACGTTAGAGAAGTGCAATGCATCGTTCGCTTGTCAGAAGCAAGAAATCATTGATCACTCGTTTTATTTCGAGAGTGAGAAAGAAGGAAATAAATTAAGAGCTAGGTGGATGACGTGTAAAATAAAAGAAGTAAAGGCAAAAATGCAAACATATCAAAAAACCAAACAAACAAACAAACAAAGAAGGACCGCTTAGCACGGTTAGGTTTCTTCCTAAGGGTACCAACCAAGCATGCTAACACTGCTGTGTTCATTCCCTTCCGCCAGCCTTATCTCTCTCGCGGTGGGAGACGTCGGAGAACAACAACAGCAAACGAAAAAAAAAAAAAAACGACAAATAATAAAACAACACATGTTGTCATGTCCATCGTACAAACCCCCCTCCCCCCTACACATCTCGTCACCTACAAATCATCAAGAAGACTCACCCGCTGAAGAAAACATCAATGGTGTAATGAAACTTTGATGCGCATCGTCCTTGTCATGTGACATCAACAACAACGATCTGAATCGAGGGCGGCCGCGAAGGTCAGCAATGTCACTGTCACTACTTTCGCCATAGCCCTCGGCATCCGCATGTTGCTGTTTTGCCAACATGTGTGCCCACGTTGTATTGTTAAGCGCATAAGCTTCAGCAGTAAGCTTGTCACTTGTCGACACAACACTAATATCTAAAAACTCATCCTCTTCAAGTTTTTCCAGCTTCATCCGAGCCACGCTTTCCTCCATGTCAACGGTCTCCTTCAATATTCGTTGCGCGACTGTTTCAAGTTCTGCATCTCTACGGCGCTGCTCTGCAATCTCAAGCTCGAGTTTCTGCTGGATCATCGCTCGTTCCTGCGTAGTTCTGCCGTCTCCATCAATAATCGTGTTCGCATTGCCATCACTGTCACTCTCCTCCGTGCTACTGCCAGTGTCGACCTCGTCGCCAGTAGCTGCGTCTCGGATCATTCGGCGTGCCCAACGGTGTGCGCGACGTGAATGCTGACGAGGAGCCTCGGCTGTCTCCTGCCGACGCCTTCGGATGTACGCCACAACAGATATGACTACAACCACGGTTCCCAGCGTCGATACCCACACCATGCCTATTTCCGCGTACTGGTTGATTGTTCCGAAGATCAGAATGCCCGTGTACATCGACAGAAACGTGAAGAGGGCGGATAGACATCCAAGCACGGCGGCAACGACCCCAAGGCCAAAGGCGAAGCGCACCGTGAATGGACGCAGCCAGATGATCGCAGTGACGAAGAGAATGTGGCCAACCAGCGCCACCGCTGCAAGATTTGTGCACAAGTCACGCTTGCTGATGCCGACGCCAGCGAGCGACGCGATGAGTGCGCTGAGTGCAAGATCGCAGCAGAAGAACTGCGGGATGCGGAAGTCCTCGAGCAGGCACGCCATCATCTCTTGGGCGTGGCGGTATCGTCGGCGTGTCGCTTCGAAGTTGATGTACGGCAGGAACAGGTAGCGTAAAACTCGTAGCCATTGTGACAACGACGACCCAACGAGCGGGTGCGAGATGCTGACCATCACCGGAGCGGCCTTGCGCATGACACGCAAAGTGTACACAAGGCACGTCGCGATGAGGCCGCCACAAGCAATGACTCCTACGGCCCCAAGGAGCGTATCGTTCGGGTCCACCGGGTGCACCAACAGACCAACCGAAACACTGACCGTGCCATCGAACAACAAACACGCCGGTACGGTCAGGATGGACGGAAAGGAGACCGCCGCTGCGTGTCTGGAGAAGGCTTCCAACAGGGTTTCTTGCCGCGAGAGCAGAAGCTTTTTCCCACCACTGTCAGAAACAGTGTCAATGTTTTCTGTTGCTTTCACAAGAAGTTCGTCGTCGGCGGCCAACATCGACGTTTGAGCGTCGAGAAAGTCTTCGAACGAGTACGCGTCAAGGAATGACATCGGATTGGTCTGCGGCGGCTCGCCACCGTCAGAATGACTTACACGACCGTGAAGTGTATTCGCATGGTGGTCCCCCAAAGCAGAGGGGCCAAACACCCATGGCGGCAAAGGTTGTTGCGTATCAATTAGGCCGAAAAGCTCTTCCGCCAAGCTAATGTTACTCTCACCGGGGAGGGGGGTGCGCTGCAATTCATGAACGTGATTCTCCTCGAGCTGAGGAATACGAGAGAGCTCAATGGACAACGGCTCGGCCGCCTCCTGATAATTCATTTCGTTCGCAAGAATCATTTCTAGCGGCGACTGCTTTTGGTCGCGTTCGTAGACTGCAACATTCCCACGAACAAAACATGACACAAACATGATCACCAGAAACATCAACGCAGCGATCGCGGCGACCAGTGCGATGTTGCCCACCACACATCCTCGGTTGTAGTACTGCATCGCACTCCCGAAGCCAAACTGCAGGGGGGACTGATCGATGCCAAGCGAGTCCACGAGGCTGAATTGACACATGGCGAGGGATGCGAGGTTCTGTGCCCGGGCTTGCTGAAGGAGAGCAACACCGCTGCTGATGATAGCCAATATCGAGGAGGCAATGCCGATGGCTTGAGCTGCTGATGCTGACACCACTCGAGGCGTTCCGGTCACTAAGATGGCGGCACTGAAATTGAACGTGAAGTTGGTCATCAGTTGGCATTGAAAGATGTCCGTTGAGAAGGTCATGTTGCAGAAGTAGTCGTCGTCGAGGCCCACCGAAAAGGACACATCGGGGTTGTAGTCGATGCGCACAATGAAGTCCGTCGCGTTGAGAAGCTCAAACCCACTCGAAATGCAGTTTGAGACTTGTGGCAATGGAAACCAGGACATACTGGTGTTGTAGTAGAAGTTGCGGAGGTACGTGTTGAAACCAATCAGAATTCGGAGTGTGCGCAGGGTTGCGAGTTCGACACGGTTGAGCACTAGAAACGTAGAATCCGTGCTGTTAACAGTGCCGTATTGCTCTGTGTTCAGCAGAGCAATGTGTCGCACAAAGCTTGTCGGGTTGTCACGGAACGTTGTGTTGCACGGATCTATCGAGATCGTGGGACTGTCGGTGTGTGAGCTACTGGGCGAGGAGGATTCCGTCGGTGAGTCACTCCTAGACTCCGACCGTGAGTGTGTGACGCTGCTAGAAAACGACTCTGTCGTCGAGATAGGATTCGTTGCAGTGGGTGAACGAACACTGCTCAGAGATACGTTATTCGTGCGACTGCTGGAGCTTGACATTGTCGTTTCGCGTGAAGGCGACATGCCTGACTGCGATTTAGAACAGGAACTAGAGTCCGTACTTGAGTCTTCCATCGATATTGATGGTGTTTCGCGGCTCTGAGTGAAAACAATGCTCCGGGAATTACTGAATTCAACGGAAACACTTCCTGAGCGACTCATCACGTTACTTTGGCTGAGGGATTGACTGCCATCATGAGAGGCAGTCACTGTGGTGCTCATCACGTCGCTAGAGCTGAATGAACTAGTGTTGGTCTCGCACTCTACCTCCCCACGCCAGTTGATGTATCCTAGGGACCTACCTTTAATAGGTTTGCATCGACCACGGCCGTGTTGTGGGCACCAGTGGCAGTTGGTGGCAAGGTTACAAACATCGGAGCCCGGAGTCTTGCAGCTTGTGGCGCACGTCACCGACTTTGATTGGCAGAATCCTATAACCGAACACCACTGACACTGAATTTGGGCTTGGGCTTGGGAATACCCACAGTAGGTACTGCCTTGAACGGTGACAGCGGCGCAGCTTGTGTAACAAGTCAACGACTTCGCTTGGCAGATTCCTACGCCCGAACACCACTGACACTGCACTTGGGAATACCCACAGTACCTACTGCCTTGAACGGAGGCAGCAGGGCAAGATGTGTAGCACGTCTGGGACAGGCTATTACAAATTCCTAGCGCGTTGCACCAGTAGCACAATGGCGCTGCGGCGCAAAAATCACTGCCATCAACAGATGCAAGGTTGCAGCTCGCGTAACATGTGCTCCCACTCCCCGTTTTCGGTAGGCAAAGATCCAATGCTGAGCACCACGAGCATTGAGAACTGGCAGAACACACATCCGAGTTTGATATTGAGCCGCAACTCGGCAGGCAACTGCTAAGGCACGTGCCCGTCGTGGTGCACCAAATACAGGATGATGCACCACAAGCCGATGCAGATAAAGAAGTGTAGCATTGTGCAGCAACGGGGGTGACAAGGGATTCGTGAATTGCAAAGAACAAGAGGAGACTTGCTGCGATGGCACCTCTGGACGTATGATTGCGACGCCAGGAGGGCTGCTCATGCTGCTGGTGTGATGTTTGGATGGCTTCACAACAATAAAAAAAATCATATGTAGGTTGCGCCATGGTATTGAGTGATCTTGTGAATAAAACAACTCCTGTATCCCAATCGCGAATTATCCTAATCTGTGAACAAAAAAAAACAACAAAGTATGATGGAAGTCCGTTAAGCGGGGCAGTAACCATAGAGCTGAATTGTTGCACTGTTCGCAGGTGCTTCGTGGACAGAACCATTGACCCGGAGGTTTGCAGAAAATACAACACAACAATTTCGTTTTACTTTGGGTCAGCTTTGCACGATCTGTTGCAGGTGCAGGGGAAGCAAAACTGACTGAAACATAATAGAAACAACTTCTCACGTAGGAAACCAAAAAACTATGTCGAAAAAAGGGCACCCACCGAAAGTTCTTATGGTGTTCACCGCTGGGTTAAGCCCCAAAAACAAACAAACGAAAAAAAAAGACTTGCAGATCAAACAAAAACGATAAAAATAAATCCTGTGCTCTGGAATATTCAAGTGCACTGATATGTACAGGGCCCGATCGCTTCAAACACAAAAAATATTGAAGGACGCCACAATCATTAATCGTCGTCGCTAAACGTCTGGTGGTGTACCATCTCCGCGTCGATGGTCTCCTCCTTTGGTATGCGACGATGAAGTAATAGTGAAGTCCTTCTTGGCATTTTCGTGTTGGTCAGTCGATCAACCTGCGTCTTAATTGCACTGGTTGCCGTTGACATCGTCGTGACTGTGTGTTCGGAGTTGCTATCGTCGTCAGCACGCTGTTGCCTTTCGAGAAGTGATGACCACACGACGTCGTTGATAAGATGCACTTCGACCAAAGTTTTTTTGCTTGCTGCAGTTGCTTGAAGACTTTTCAAACTTTCCTCCTCCTCATTCTCTATCACCGCCCTGTTGGTTTCTTCGTCCTTCGAAACAATGACAAGGATCTCAAGTGCCATTTTCGAGACAATGTCTTCTTTTCGTCGCTCTTCAGCAGCCGCCACGTCCAACCGTCGCTGAATCATGTTTCGATCTTCATCAGTGCGACCAAACGAGTCTATCATTGTAGTCCCTTGATAACAACGCTTGGTGGCAGTGGCGCCGCCGTCATCATCATCATCGCTGCTAGTATTATTATTGCTACTTGTTGCGGTGTCCGCTTCTTCGCCGGTGGTTGGGTCACGAATGACTCTGCGTACCCATCGAATAGCGGCAGGAGGAGAGGCAACGGCGGTGGAACCCTCTAGGAGCACATCAAAGGGATCCAACTCAACTGACGAAGCGGTAGATGTTCTATCTGTCTGTAGTATCTTTGCTACTGGTGATGATCTCGTGTTGGCGGCGGCGCCGCGTCTCGCTCGAAAAAATGCAATGACAGATATGATCACAACGACAGCGCTCAGCGCCGAAATCCACAACATTCCAATTTCAGCGTACTGATTGATGGTTCCGAAGATCAGTGACCCCGTGGACATCGAAAGAAGCGTGAAAAATGCCGACATGACGCCGAGCCCTGCTGCAACGACTGCAAGAAAAAATGCAAATCGCACCGTAAAAGGATGCAACCACACCAGCGCTGCGAAGAAAACGATATGCCCTACAGATGCAAGCTCGGTGCAGAACTCACGCCGACTGATTCCTACCCCCGCCAACGACGCAATCAGTGCACACAGGGCCAAATCGCAGCAAAAGAATTGCGGGATGCGAAACTCTTCCAACAAATGCGACATCATCTTCTGCTGAAATCGATGCCTGCGTCGTCGCGGCTCATAGCGAACACTGGGGATGAACAAATAGCGAAGAATTCGCATACGCGCTGACCCAACGAGTGGATGCGTGAGTTTGACTCGCACAGGGGCTTTTAGACGCGCCACGCGCATGGTGTAGATGATGCAGGCCACCAACAACCCACCAAAAACCACAAGGCCTATAACTCCCACCAGAGTATCCATGTCATCGATGGGATGGGCAATGAGGCTTACGGAGGCAGTGATGGTGGGATCGAACAACAAACATGCAGGTAGGGACAGAATCGATGGGAATGAGGCCAGTGCGGCGTGACGGAAGAATGACTCGCCAAATGTCTCACGCCTCGACGAGGTGAATGTTCGCTCAGATAAATTCCCATTGATTTTCTTTTTTTGGGCCCCATCATCTTCCTTCATCATCATTTCTTCTTCAAGGGCAAGATTGTCCAAGTTCAACGCCATCATTGTCTCGTGATAGAGTTGTGCCCAATCCACATCAGCGTTCTCATGCGATGATGTTGTTGGAGGCAGATCGTTGGGTCTCCTCGTCGCTGCGCTCTCTCTGTCGTGTTCTTGTGGGAGAAACAGGGAGGAGGGTGGTACCAATGCTGCTGTATCCACCAACTCAGACGCTAAGAAGATTCCACCTGAAAAGTGATGTTCTTCTTCAACCCCGAGATTGGACAGGAGCGTCGATGGAGGCATTAGAGTAAATTCGCGCAGAGGATCGACAGAAGTCGCGTCGTTCTCGTTATGGTTCGAGGTTGCAGCAATCTTCTTACTTCGCAGCGAAGCATCACCGTTGCTACTACTGGACATTTCATGGTCCACGTTGATGGAAGTCGTTGATTCTATCAAAGGTGTCGTGCGTATGATGGGGCGCTTTACTTTCCTCACGGTACCAGAGTAGAGAGCGACATTCCCACGAATAAAACAGGACACAGCCATAATCACCAGGAACATCAACGCAGCGATTGCAGCGATCAGTGCGATGTTGCCCACCACACAGCCTCGGTTGTAGTACTGCATCGCACTCCCAAAGCCAAACTGCAGGGGGGACTGATCAATGCCAAGCGAGTCCACGAGGCTGAATTGGCACGTGGCAAGGGACGCGAGGTTCTGTGCACGGGCTTGCTGAAGAAGCGCGACACCGCTGCTAACGAGAGCGACCAGAGCCGAAGTGACACCGATAGCTTGAGCTGCTGATGCTGACACCACTCGAGGCGTTCCGGTCACTAAGATGGCGGCACTGAAATTGAACGTGAAGTTGGTCATCAGTTGGCATTGAAAGATGTCCGTTGAGAAGGTCATGTTGCAGAAGTAATCGTCGTTGAGGCCTACTGACAAGGAAACGTCGGGGTTGTAGTCGATGCGCACAATGAAGTCCGTCGCGTTGACAAGCTCAAACCCGCTGGCAATGCAATTCGATACTTGTGGTAAAGGAAACCAGGACATACTGGTGTTGTAATAGAAGTTACGGAGGTACGTGTTGAAACCAATCTGAATTCGGAGTGTGCGCAGGGTTGCGAGTTCGACGCGGTTAAGTGTTAGGAACGTAGAATCCGTGCTGTTAACAGTGCCGTATTGCTCTGTGTTCAGCAGAGCAATGTGCCGCACAAAGCTTGTTGGGTTGTCACGGAACGTTGTGTTGCATGGATCTATCGAGATCGTCGGACTATCTGTGTGGGAGCTGCTGGGCGAGGGGGATTGTGTTGTCGAAAGACTTTGCGATTCCGACCGTGAGTGTGAGACGCTTCTAGAAATGGACTTCGAAGACGTGGGACTGAACGAACGCGAGTGGGATAGAACACGGCTCATCGTGGGCGGTGGCGTGGGCGTGACGGTGAGTTCAGAGCTCAGTGTCATCGTGAGACTTCCACTCAGAGTGACACTACCTGACACATCTTTTGTATTCGTAAGAGACCAGGTGCTGCTCCATGAAGTACTGCTTGTTGTGCTAATGGAGAAGGTTGGACTGCTGCTAACCGTTCCTGATGGGGTGCTTGAGATGCTGGTCGTTGAGTCACGTGTTGGGCTGTTCGAGTGCGAGAAGGTTGTGTCATACGATGCTGACATGGCAGTCATAGTATGGGAAGGCGTCAATGAGACCGTCACCGCATCACTAAGGCTGCTTGTCGGACTCCTTAACGTGTGGGTCACGTTGACAGTGTGTGTGGTTGACTCCGTTGAGGTCGCAGCAGCCGACTTCGATGTTGAGAAAGAAAGTGTCTGAAACGTGTTGGTTGCTACGTTTGTCGAGGACGCGGAGATGCTTGCGCTGCGTTGTGTTGCACTAGGGTCGTCAGACATGGTCCAGGAATTACTGACTTCAACGGAAACACTTCCTGAGCGACTCATCACGTTACTTTGGCTAAAAGATTCACTGCCATCGTTGGAGTAGCTAGCCGTGGTGCTCATCAGCATGCTTGCGCTAGAGGAAACAGTGCCAGTCTCGCACTCTACCTCCCCACGCCAGTCGATGTATCCTAGAGACCTACCTTTGACCGGCTTGCACCGACCACTGCCGTGTTGGGGGCACCAGTGACAGGCAGAAAAAGCTTCGCACTCAGCTTGACGACCAAGGAATACTCCACAGCTACTTGCACACGTCGTCGCTTTAGATTTGTTGACACATGAAAACAACGCGGGACACCAGCTACAGCTGCGCACGTTGATGGAGTTGAC
This sequence comes from Bodo saltans, assembly GCA_001460835.1. Taxonomy (NCBI): domain Eukaryota; phylum Euglenozoa; class Kinetoplastea; order Eubodonida; family Bodonidae; genus Bodo; species Bodo saltans. Next base: position 945 of record CYKH01000942.1, on the reverse strand, counting down.
TTGACAGATCGCACTGTTGTCAGCGGCAATGGTATCGCACGTGGTGTGGCACGACGAGGCGCCCACCGCATTGTCTGTGCAATACTGCAGACCAGCGCACCATTGACATGAAGTGTTCGCAGCACTACAGACGACGTTAGCAGCGACGTCGTTGGAGGCACGCAAACACGTATCCCAGCACGTTCCAGTGCTGTTTTGACAGAATCCCAACGATGTGGACGTGGGGCACCACTTGCACTTGGTTGAGTTGCCACACAGCTGTAATCCTTCTGGTGACGCAACCGGACAAGATGCGTAGCACGTCTCCGCATTCGCTCTGCACACGCCAATGCTGTTACACCAGGCGCAGTTTTCACTGATGTCACACAGGCTTGAGTTTAGGGTTGCCAACATGCACGATGGGTAGCACGTGGCGGTCTTCGTGTCGCAGAGTCCAATCGTTGAGCACCACTGACACGTCGTTGCATTCCTGCAGTACGCGGAGCCGTTGTTGGTAGCCGCTACACAATTTGGCCGGCAGCTTGCAGCGTTGACGTCGCAAATGCCGATGGCACCGCACCACTTGCACGACGTGCTGTTGGTACACGCAGTCACGTCCGTTGTTGCTGAGTTGCAGGTCGGGTAGCACGACGTGTTGCGCAGCAGGCAGACACCAATGCCTGAAGCAGTGGAATTGGAGCAGTAGCGACATTGGGTCGTGGAGCTGCAGAAGGCAGCGCCCAACGCGTGGCCAGCCTCTGGGCAGGACGCATAGCACGTCTCATTCTTCAGTCTGCACGCGCCAATTGCGCTACAAACCCGACAACTGGCACTGATGTTACAAGCCGCCGTGTCGTTAGTGCCTGCAGGACAAGTCCCGTAACATGGTACGTTGCGTGGGTGACAAACACCAATCGCAGAGCACCACCAGCACAGCGTCGTCGAGTTGCAAAACGTCACGCCTTC
>CYKH01000936.1:1824-42501 GCA_001460835.1 Bodo saltans | reverse complement strand
GTTGGGCGGAATGAGCGCATGCAGCGCGATGGCCTCGGCGATGATGGGGCTGAGCGTTGCTGTGAGCGAGTCCGTTTCGGTGTGGGACTTGGTGTGTGATGCCGTGGAGGTTGTGGATGAAGAGTCGGATGCTTCGTCGGAGGTTGTCGCTGACAGCGTAGCCGTGTCTGACATCGTGTTGGTGATCGAGTTTGATTCTGTTGCCGTTGTGGTGCCAGATGCTGTATTTGTCGGAGACAATGAGTTTGTTGGTGACAAGGAAACAGAACCAGTTGGAGATAGGGAGAACGTTGGAGTTAGTGACGTTGTCGGTGATGCGCTTGCGCGAGACCGTGTCAAGCTGGCTGAATTTGTTGCGGATGCACTATTCGTGGGAGAATACGAGCGACTGAGTGACGGGGAATGGGTCCTGGTCGATTCCACTGTTGGTGACAGCGTTGCGGTTCTCGTCGGATCTAATGAGAAGGATTCTGTCCGAGATCGGTCGATCCGAGTCGGAGACGTTGTGACGCTAACAGTTTCATCTGCTGTCGTCGCTGTGAGGACAGCTGTGACACGTTGCACTGCGCCAAGGGTGGCGAAAAACGATGGACTTTTGTCCTGCATGTACATCTCCAGATACAGCCCACACACATTGGGCAGCAGAGTCATCGTGGTCGTGTACGTGTTCATGTCGTTGTTTCCTGTTTGCCACCCAACCGATTGCATATTTTGATTATTGCCACACGACCGTTGACGTAAATATGCCCACGAATTATCGTCTCCTTGACCCCGAAATATGATAGAAAAGGTGATCAGAACGGAACCACCGGGGCGAAGACGGAAATCACGAGCGAATGTAATGTCGATGTACTGCGAGAGTCTGCATTCATGATCGTCGAATACTAATTGAATGGATTGGACGGTGTAGACGCCACCTTCTAATCGACAGTCCCCGTTTTGTGACCAGTACCCTAAGCTAAGAGAAGTACCTCCTGGAACTATGTTCACGCCGAATTGAGAGGTCGCTGCGTCGACGAAGAAGAAACGAACCTTGCCACCACCACTTTCCGACGATGAGGTGAAGGTGAAGTCATTGTAGACGGTGCTGATGATGGCCCACAAAATAGATACACAAAATAGAACAAAGACTCGAGGAGGAGTTGTCCTGCTTCCTTTCCTAGGTGTGCTATGACGGTTGTTGCTGCCGTCGGTCAGTCGTGCAAGGGAGCTACTGTGGAAGGAATGAATACTTGGTAAACACTGTTGTTGTTGTTGTTGTTGTTGTTGTTGTTGATTACTGTAGTTGATAAGGATCAGCGGAGGTGTCATCACCGTAATATTCGTGCTCTGAGTTTGTTGATTTGGCATGTTAGAGAGTTTAATCTACTATGTCGACGGCACCCACGTTGAACAACAACACCAAAAAAAAAAACACGATTTGTTGTGATGTTTTGTGCTATTTTCACTAAATCTGTAGATCAATCATCAATAAAACGAAGAAATTCAATTGCACGTCTGAACGTTTAGAACATCCTTAAATGAACACCCCTTACCCTTTTTGACACGAAAATAATCAGCAAAGGCAAAAAACTCATCGGCTGGCGGCTCCTGAAATATCATCGCCGCCAACATCTTCTCCGTCGTGCTCATCAGCAAGCGCCTCAGCCAAGATTAACGCTTGACGTTGCCGATCAGCTCTTCGAAGTCGGTGCCCATCAGTCTTGAGCTTTTGCATCCATGACAGCAAACTATCACCAGACAGGTCATATTTCGTCGCTTTGTAGGTGCTACTGCTGCTAGGCGCACTATGAGAAGAAGGTTTTGGAAAAAGTTCTGGGACGGCGACGGTACGCATCGTGTTCGGATCAACAAACATAAATCGAGGCAGCTCGCATCCTTGCCACACAAGACCTGACGACGTTGCCTCATCGTCCGCAGCAGTGGTGAATGATGACGATGGTGCTGGGGGCTTGGACTCTTCCGTAGCATCAAATGTATCTTTTGGAGGTTGTTGTTGCTGCTGCGTTACACCATGACCTCCAGCGCTGTCTGAAATGGGCCACCTAGTGGATTCAATGATCTCTTGAATTCGTGCGAATCCTTCGACCAATCCGTCGTTTTCTTTTGATTCTCCACTTGAGGATGCACCACTTGTGGGATTACCAGCCGCAGGACCAACGACAACCTCAACGCCAGGTTCTCCCATTGCATCAAGAAGTTCTTCTGCGTTGCTGTCACTGGCGCTGTTGACGGCATTGCGTCTTGTCGTCAAAAGCCAAATTGCGACAGCGCGATCCCTGTCGTTGCTGATGTTAGCCTCGACGCAACTTAAGTCATCACTTAACTGCGTCGTAGTTTCATCCACGAGTTGAGCCCAATGACTGGCGTACCGTGCCATATCAACCTGCACGTCGACAGCAGTGCGGCCTGCAGTGATGAACAATACGACGTGAAAGCGTTCCAGGTCCAAAGATGACGTCGACGACGAGAGAGTCGTCGTGCTCCCGTCGTTGTGTTCTGCGGTAGATTGGCGTAGCCATCCAAGACCAGTGGGGTAAATCGTGACATTGGCAGAGTAATATTTGTTGACCAGCGACTTTGTCAGTGGCCAACACGACATCGCCCCTCCTGCTGCAGGTTGTTGCATCAAGGACGTGACGACTTGCGCCACAGTGCTTGTGGCAGTTTCGTAGGAGAGGGGTACCACCAGAACAGAGTTCTGTTCAATAGGTGTGGATAGGGCCACACATGCGCAGCTTACCACTTCACAGAGACGCCGCCACCCGGATGATGAGGCTGGCGTCTGGTTATCCGACATGACAACACCATCATCACCATTGTCTGCGAAGCTGCGTTGTAAAAGGGGATCGTCGATGGCCACCAACAATCCCGGCGTACTGGCGGAGGAAGCGGAGATGTCACTTTCTTCTTTGCGGTGCTGATGAATACGACGAACAAGAGTGATGACTTCTGCACCAACACGATCAGCGATGTGGTTGTACTCCGCTGCGTGGAGGAGTAGTTGCTGCTGATGAAGCGAAGTGTGATTCTTGTTCTTATTTTTCACAACCTTCTTGCTCGCATCACCACCATTAAGGCTCTTGTCACTTGCAGAAGTGATAATGAGAGGCGCTAGAAGCCAAAACATTGGTGACAGCATTTCCGATGGATCATCAGCCGAGGCGTTCTGCTGTTGCTGTTGTTGATGATGCTGAATGCGCCTGAGGTAAAAAGACTTTACCATTTCGGCGACGTTGGCGGAAACGCGACGATGTGGCCCACCATCACTATTGCTTGTCGCATCATCCACAAACAAAATGGCCCGAGGAATACCACTTGGCATCCACTGCGGCAGCAAATCTGTCATGGACGTGGCAAAGATCGACGCGGGCAGGAACGTGGCCTCCACCTGGATCGCTCCATAGCGATGCACCCACTGCAACAGGCGTCTTCTCTTCTTGCTTGTTGCCGCACCACCACTAGATGCATTCTCCTCGCCCTTTGTTGTTGTGTCGTTGTCGTCGTCAACCCGCCATGAGCCAATGTGACTCAGGAGGTCCCAAGCGGTTGCTTCACTGTGGCCAATCACAAGAATGCCGTCCCACTGAGGCATCGGCGACGACGACGAGGATGTCAGCCCTGTTGTTGCTGCGATGGTCATGCTGCCTGGAGTTATCCACATCGTGTTATGAATCAACTGAAGCAATCGAGCAGATCCCTTCAATTCTTCGTCGTTGGCACGTCCTGCTCGATTTGTGATGATACCCCGACGTTCTGCCTTCGGCGGAATGTGTTCAAACAACGCCTCATTATTCCTTTCACACGAAGTAGACGACGACGAGGACGTGGTGGTGGTGGTCACTCCCCTGGTGGTCATCAAAGGCGCGTGAAACATCAACTCGAAACCATTAATGGCACATTGCTCCACCCACTTGTCTCGCACATGCGGCGAGAGCTGACGCTCGTCAACACAGAGCATCAACGCACGAAACGCAAGATCTGCGTGTGACGGAATCAGATAAAACGGAGCGCTGAGTGGTGCTAAAGTAGAGTTGAGATCCTGAGGACGTTGGTCTACGACAAGCACAACACCACGAGGATATTCTGATTGCGTGAGGAAGCTCCGCTGCCAATGTTGTTGAATGACAGCCGATGCCTCAAAACGTTCTTCGCCACGGTTTCTGTTGTTGTTGTCGTCTGTGTCGCCTGCATGGCGATTGCTCGCGTTAGCATCGTCCCACGTAAGCTGCACGTCGACTTGGAAGTACTTATTCTTGACAAACAGTGCAGGAAGGGAGTGCTGCGGGGCAACATGTTCGGTCCACCGGAGCAGCTCCGAGGCGATTTGGAAACTTCCAGAGCCCAAAATGACAACTTCTGGAGTCCGTGCCATGCGGCCGTTTTTTTTCCTTTTTGATACTTTGCGACATGTTGTGTGTTTTAAAAAGAGTTTCAACAAGCAAAAAGAAGCTTGAGGCATGCGAATCACTTCGCATAAGCTTTGCTTCGCATTCACATAAATTCACACATTTTGGGATCATTCAAGGAAGAGAGAGAGATACAAATCATCCGCCCGGTTGCACAAACGACATTTTGGAAGGGGAGACACACCACTAACACTAACATAGTGAACACGTGAACACACACACACACACACACACACACACACACACACACAAAAAAAAAAAAAAATGACAACTTCTGGAGTCCGTGCCATGTGGCCGTTTTTTTCCTTTTGATACTTTGCGACATGTTGTGTGTTTTAAAGCGTTTCAACAAGCAAAAAGAAGCTGGAGGCATGCGAATTACTTCACATAAGCTTTGCTTCGCTTTCACATAAATTCAAGGAAGAGAGAGAGATACAAATCCTCCGCCCGGTTGCACAAACGACATTTTGGAAAGAGAGACACACCACTTGACACTAACATAGTGAGTTAGTGAACGTACAAAAAAAAACAACGATGGGACCATTTTTTCCGAGTGTCGCGAGATGGTGGTTTTCTTGTTGCGTCGCTGCTCAGTCGATCACAACGTTTCCAGACAGGTCGCAATAATCAAACGGAGAGAGAGCCTACCAAGACTCGCCGGCACAGAAAAAAAAAAGAAACAAGCAAAAACAAAAACAAACAAACAAAATAAAAACACGAAAAAAGTGTACATCTACAATTTAGTCTTGCAGCCAAAGGACACTTCGTTGTTCCACGCGATCACTGCAGAAACACTGCTCGCAGCGGTGATACTGCCGCTGCTGCGGCTACTGATGTTTTTCCACCCTGCACCATTCGATGTTGTTGCGGAACGACCGGACCTCCATCTCCATAGCTGGCTGCACTGCCTGGCCTTGACGACGACCGCAGCATTGCACTCAGCGCAACGTCGTACATCGCCGCATCCGGTTCGTGGGAAATATAGGACGTGCTGATGTTAAATCCGTGTTGCTTCCGAGTCTGAGTCTGATGTCGTTGATGCACCATCCTGCAAGCCGACCCAGCAGCAGACGCAGAAGCGTACGAAGACATGGGGGAGCCCTCTCGATGGTGAGCTGGGGATTGCGATCGAGATAGGTTCGCTGCGGTGGCTCTGCGTTGCAAGAGATGTGCAAATGGCGACGAGGACATCAGGATCGATGTGTCATTGACTGCGGAAGGAGGAGGAGCAACGCCGCCGCCTTGGTCGTTTGATGAAGAGAAGCCACCGTGAGCAGTGGATGCGCGGCGGTATGAGGCCGACGGCGATACCAACGCGCTCCCAAAGCGATATTGACTGCTGGTGCTGCTTGGTCGAACATACAGGGAGGGATGTTGCTGTTGAAGCGATAATGACATTGCAGCATTGCTGACGTCAAGGTCATCTACATCATCTTCATTGAACGCAAGTCCTGCGGATCTTTGCTCGACGCTTGTTAATGCCTGTGTTGCTGCCGATCCCTTGAAGATCAGCCTCAGGTGCCCCCCTCCACCTCCACCGCTGTTCGAAGAAGACGATGGTGGTGGAGGGGCTGAAGACATAGGCGATAACGTCTCCTCCAACAAATTCGGTTGCTGCGCAAGTCGTACTTTGCCGCTATTGTGACGACCAAGCCGATTCACACCGCCGAGACTTCCTGACAAGGACGTGGCAGACAGCCTTTGCTGCGGCTGTTGCTGAGGAGTTGTGGTGGTGCTTGCTGCTGGAGCAGGAGCAGCGCTTGTTGGTCTCGACAGCGTTGCTGTGCAATCTACATTGATCCGTCCCCCAATGTAGACAAGTGGCGTCGTGGGCCGACTTCCTGGGATGGTCGTCGGTACAACGAGAGTTGTTGTGTTGCTCGTCGGGGGCGTTGTCGTGGAGTTGCGATTCACACCACCAGCACTTACAGGCCAGCTGCTGAGATACGACGACGCGGCGGACGCTGGGCGTTGCGATGCGGACGAGGTTGGTCGAGCAAGCAGTGCACTAGGAGCACTCAACAAGTTTAGCGAGGTTGGCGACACTGCGCGAGAGATTGCAGCGCTACTGAAGTTGTTGTGGTTGCTCTGCGATGAAAGTTGTTGGGCGGCTGGAGTATTGCTGCTCGCACTCTGCGGGCGTTGAATGAGCGATAACATCTGTTGAGATTGTGACAGCGGACTGTTGGCACGGATGGATGCGGGAGTGACGGTCGACGTGATCATCGTCTGAGGATCCGTTGTCGGTGGAATTTTCATAAAGTCGACAAGAGGAAGGCGAATGATTCGGTTGAGTTCTGTCTCCAACTCCAGATGCTCCACGTCCAGCAACGATGCAAGTTGTGCACGCTCCAACTTTCGATGTTCGGCAAGTAGTTCTTTGTCAATGTCATTGTGGCCTCGAGGTGCTTTGTTCTCCTCAAGTGTGTGAGGGAACAGACCATCTGCGGTGAAGGACGAGAATTGCCGGGCGTCTTCTCCAGTCGTTTTGGACAACTTCTTCGCGTCGGGGCGGATCATGAGGTGAATGGGACTTGTGGAGGGACGATTGACGATGCTGGGGGCTCGATCTACCGCCCTCATCGACTTGCGGCGAGTAAGACTCATTTGTCGTCTCTTTTTTTTTTGTGTAAATGGCCAGAATAAGCTGTGCGTCTGCGGGACCCTCTGGGTTTCTTTGGTGTGTTTTTGTGTCGATTGCGATTGTGCTGTTGTGGAAGGACAGTTTCAGCACAAAGTCACAAAAACCGGAAGAAAAGTTTTACAACGAAAAAGGTGTAGGAAGGATGATAGACTAAAGTTCGCCGCTTTTGCGCTTTGCGGTACTAATAAAAAGAAAGTATGGTGACAACAACTCTGTGTGTGCAACCCTGGCATAAAGTAAATGTGAAGCATAACATGCGTCAACGTATTAGAACAAGCGTGAGACAAAACCTGGATTTTTTTTTTTTTTGTAAATCGATACAGAAAACCTCTTGCGCCGTTATGGCTGCCTGAGCAACGCATTGCGCTTGTCGATAATCTTTGTCGTTGCCGACAGCACTTGCTCTCGCTTCTTCGAAATCATCTGGTAAAATTCCTGAAGTTCTCGCGACGCAGCGATATCCTGCTGTTGCAGGTCGTACAATTCCTGTTCGATCTGTTGAACCATCTGACTTGGAGATTCGCCGTTGGGGCCGCGTTGTCGGCGCTCCTTTTCCCAAAATGGACGTGCCGCTTCAAGATAGGCAGACCGCTGGGAGCGTTTGGCTGCTTTGTCTTCCGCTTCTGCTGTAGCGCGTTGATCCTCATTATCCAGGTTCACCGTTTGTTGATGAAGGTCTAACATAAATTGGTCAAGCTTACGGATTGCGTCTTGCATCGACGCCGACGTGGTTGAACTTGCGCGCTCGTTGCTGCTGCTGCTGATGGCTGCGGAGCTTGCCCCTCTGGCCACGGACGATGTCGGAGAGGATCGGTGCAGCTGTTGCTGCTGAGATCCACCACCACCACCTCGAGGCGTCAGCGCAGCACCACCAGCGTCGTAATTGCCAATTGGAATTCTTGGAACGACCACTGCTTTTTGTTGTTGTTGTTGTTGTCGAATCTGCTGCAGCTCCACTTTCTTCGCGAGAGCGGCCTCTGATGCTTGCTGATGAAGTTCCTCAATCTCTCGCCGGAGAATACGGACCTTGGCGTCAAGAGAATTGTTCTCCATCTCGAGCGATAGGTACATCTTACTCACGTCTTGGTGATTGTGCTCCGCGAGAGCCCGCGCTCGCTGAGCGACCTCAAGCTCTCGCTGAAGGCCCCTGGTGGATTCTTCAAGCGCTTCGTTCGACTGTTGAAGTTTCGCCACTTTAAATGCTCGGAGTTTCGTTTCACGCTCCAGCGTGTCCACTTGGTTCTCGAAGCCTTTCATTTGCTGAATCAGTTTGTCTTGCATGTCGATTCGCTGCTTTTGATCGCTTTGCTGAAGCCGCGCAACGTCATCGGCTAGTTCTTGATTGTCTGCTCGGAGGCGAACAAGCTCCCGTTCGAGGTGCATGCGGTCTACGTCGTCGACCTGGACGCTTCGCTCCCACGTCTCCACGACCCGTTCAACGATTGGTGTGGCGCTTCTTTCTCTCGAGCTCACCTCAGCATCTGCCTCGTTCACATTGTCATCGTCATCGCCCTCATCTGACCCTTGCTCCTCACTTCGCCCGCGACTGGACGCCTTTTTTGCAGTAGACCTCTTATGTGAGTCGATGAGCGCCTGAATCATGTCATCTGGCACGAGACGCCGCTTCAGCGATGCTTCCTGCGCTTCAAATCTTCGAACGCGTTGCTCTAGCTCTTGATTCTGCCTCTGAACAGCCGCGAGCTGCACGGCATGACGTGTTTCCTCATCGTGCAGGAATGCTGACTTCTGATCCACCGTGGCCAAAAGTGACGTGATTTGATCCGCCAATATTTGCTTGTCACGGTTGAGAGAGTCGATGGAATCTTGCAACGCAGTCGTGAGAATTCGAAACGCGTTAGGGTCTTTTGCAGATGACTGGAGAAGCTTCACTCTCTCTTCTCGCAGTTGGTTGTTTTCCCCTTGCAGCACGCGAATGTGTTCGCGTAGGTGGTCATCCACGAGGCGCTGCTGCAGTTGAGCGTGTTCTTCCTTAAGACGAGACACATGCATCATTGCAGCCGAGTACTTTCCTTGCCACTCGTGAATATCTCGCTCATGGTCGCGAGTCGCCTGCTCAAAGGCAAGAAAATCTCCTTCGCGTTTCTTCTCAGCGAATTCAAGGCGCTGCTCAACGCCCGATTTTGCGAGAAGCGCCGCTTCTTCGTCTTTGCGGGCAGCAGTTAACAGTTCGATCTGTTGCTGCACCTCGCGACGAATTTCTTCCTTCTCCTTTTCTTTTATGGCGAGGTCGTCCTGCAGAGAGCGAACCGCACGGTTGAGGGAATCACGTTCTCGGTAGGATGTTTCTTGCATATTACGAAATGCGTTCTCCATTTGTTGAATCTGGGAGCGAAGTTGATTGGAAGTGTTCAGCAACTGATCGCGTTCGGAAGTGATGCCAACCTGACGCTGGTTCGCTTCGTCCAAAGCGGTTTGATGTGCTTTTGTCAGTTCCCGTTTTTGTTCTTCGTGACTTGCTGCCAATGCAGCGGATTTTTCTTTTTCTTGTTGAAGAGCTGCGGTGTGTTCGCTGGAATCACTCTTCTTTGCTGCCGCAGCAGCGAGATCACTCTCAGCTTTGGAGCACTTTTGCTTTGCTTCTGTAAGTTCATTCATGAGCTGCTGCTCCTTCACCTTCCACGCCTCTCGCTCATCGTCCTCCGGTGGGAGAGAAGACGGAGCGCCAGTAGATTTCGGTGAGGAGGTGGAAGGCTGCGCGGAGGAGGTCCCATCCGATGAAAGACCAGAGGCACTCACCTCTTTCAACTGCTGCGACGTGGTGTCCACCGCCTGCGAGAGTTCTTTCAGCTTCTTGATCACCGCTTTGCCGCTGGTGTTGAACTCAGCGGCGGCGCGTTTGAAATCATCGATCTTCTGCTCAGCCGTCGTGCTGTCAGGAGCAGCACCACGCTTCATGTACTTATCGATGTAACCAATCGCTTTCTTATTGGCAGCGTCGAACTCAGTGACAGTGCTGTCAATCACTCCCTTGTGCTCCACTGTGCGTGCTCGCAGGCCGTCCAGTGAAACAGGCGACGCCATTTTCTATCCCTGTGAGTTTTTTTTGTTCTCGATAAATATCTTTCTGTGACTCTGACCCCCACAACAAAACAAATGCATGAGAGCAAAGTCATCTGTTAGAAAATGAGGGTTGGTCGACAACTAAATTTTTTTGTTGATTTTTTTTGATTTTGTAGGCGATGCGGGTGATCGTTCGAGCACACTAACACACTCAGGAGAAAAAAGGGAAGACGTCACAGCAACGCAATTTACCAAACGAATTGTTAGGGAAGAGCGACACGTTTCTCATTTTTTTAAATTTGTTTGTTGTCTTTCCTCTAATCTAATCAATAAATTGGTTTTCGTTCATATGAGTCAGTTCTGTGTTTTTCCCCTTGTTGAGCACACCCCCTAACTTCGCATCAGAGGAATTGTTCATCGTATCGTTCAGGAGCCGATTCCACACCACAGAAACGCTGGAGTGAAAAAGTTGGACGAACAAACTACAAAAAAAAAAAAGAGAAAAAAGCGAGAGAAAAAAAACACAAACAACCAAAAAAAAGATCAGAAACAGATTCTCGCGGGGGGTAACAAGCTGGCTTGGGTTTCCATCTTGAAAAAAAAAAAAAAATGAAACTCAAGGACACACACTATGGACTTCAACAACACTGTGGGCAGCGGGGGATTCACTACTGAGGCAGTTTCTTCAGTGTCGATCTCAGAAAGGGGGAGAATAAAACTTTTAAAGATTTTGAAAAGCAAAAAAAAAGAAAAAAGAAAGGGAATTGAGAGGAAGAGTAAGAGGATTTCACATTCTATGCTGTCGTGGCCGGATTGATTTGATTTGATTGATTGATGCGCGGTAGTGACCTTTACCACATATTCGTCCTTTTTGTGAATTTTCTCTTTGTTGATTCTCAATCAAGTGAAATTTCTGTCTCTCTGTGGATTCTCAATTCAATCAATCTCGATTGCAGTTGTGGGCCAAGTTGGAGCACCCACTGACTCACCGCTTATGAGGGACGACATGGATTGTGGATTCAGTTGCAAGAAATTGAGCGGCCTGAAGGGCGACGACAACGGCGGCAACGCTGCTGCTGCTGCTGCTGGGGCTGCTGCCCCGACAGGTGGTGCATCACTCCCAGAGGTGGCCGGTTGCAGTTGACCTCCAACGACGACAACGATGCCACCACCCTCAGAATGAGCGTGTGGAAGAAGCAACACGCCACGCGAGAGGTTCGATTCTGATGAATCCACGTCCCCCCGAATGCTGTGGGCAGCAGCTCCTCGTTGCAGACGATGTTGGTGCGTCATCGCTTTCGCTCCTGAAGATGACGGGGCAAAGTTTGCCGCGGATGCGCGATTTTCTTTGTTGTAACCAATGCCACCAATTTCGTTGCTCTTACCCTTCTGCTCGCCTTCAGGTTCCTCCTCTCCGTCCAGCGGTTGATGAGTCGTCACATCAATGTCGTCAAAATCTTCTGGGTCCAGCGGCGTGTGACCACCACCACCACCGGCGTTGCGATGGGACAGTTTCTTGGTGACATGTGGTAAAATGAGATGCTGTCGGTTCGCCGCCTCTGCCGTTGTTGCTTCGTCGACGTGCTCGTGCTCGCTCACATCGTCATCTTCCTTATCACCACCAGGGGCAACAAGGGCTCCACCGGGAAGAGATTTCTTTCTTGAGTTCAGGCTGTGTCCTGAGCTCTGCAACTCGTCGTCATCATTATCGCCATCGTCATCGGCGCCGTAAACCTCACTATTATTGTGTTGTTCGTACTTGGATCCTTGGGGGTGGTGATGGTGGTGGTTTGGGACATGCACGGTATTCTTCGCTGCTTTGGGAGTAGTTCGCAGTGGTTGATGTCGCGAGGGAGAAGCAGTAGTCTGCGCTGTCGCCGGTGGTTGGGCAGCCGATTTTTGTTGCGATGTGATAAGGTCTTCGCAGCTGATGCCACCACCAGCACCACCACCGCTAGCTACACCACCACCTCCATCGGAGATTTCATCGTTTTGCTCCTGTGGATTGAACAAACCACCACCAAACTGAGAAAACTGAAGATGGCTTAGTTCACAATGATTCGCGATTGTAGAAGTGGCGCTCGAAGAGAAGCTTCCGTTCCCCACCACCAACTTTCTTGACGAGGAGGGACTTTGTGGATTGACAAAAGGTAAATTCTCAGGCGGAACATTACGATTAGATGACGACGGACTGCTCTTGATGGATGAGTTCGTGCTCGGGAATCCGACCCCTCCCGCGACGAGCGGAGACAGCGCCGTTGCTGCTCCTGCTTCTGGTAGTTGTGCGGCGGGGGCTGCAGACGCACCGTTACTCGCACTGTGAGCCGGGTTGGTACCGCCACTTCTCCTCCCCCAAAGGCTGCTGGTGCTGTTGGTTGGTAGAGGTGAGTCTTTGTTGAACTGGTGTTTCGATCGAGGAGGAGGCTGATGGTGGCGCTGTTGCTGATCACCACCACTGCCCCGTCGCGGTGGGAGCACAGAAATAAGGGCATTCTGATCATCGGGCCGCTTTTCTGAGACGCCAACAAGCGACGGGGACGATGTCGACAGCCTACGTTGCTGTTGTGGGTTGCTGTGCAGCGACGTTTGCTGTGGAGAAAGCCGGAAAGCATCGAACGAGCCGTTTGGGGGCTGGAAGGACAGAGTCGGACTGTTGTCGTTGTTGTTGCTGTTGAAGTGGAAAACTCCTTGAGATGAGAATGGAGGGGGCACCGCCGTTGTCGGTGAAAATGTCGTTGTCGATGCTGATTCTGTTGTTGCTGTTGTTGTTGTTGTTGTTATTGTAGTTTCTACTATTGCTGTTGCTGTTGCTCCTTGTTGCAGGGGGTTACTCACGGATCGCTGGTGGAGGTGCTGCCGTGGAGGTGAGACCGACGATGTTGTTGTCATTGTTTTTAGACCTGTCATCCGAGGGGATACATTCGCAAGGGAATAAGCGGTTTGAGGGCAGTGCACAGATTTTGCAGTCGTTGCAGCATTGTTGGGTGGAGGAGGAGCGGTAGCGTTGGTTGCTGTAGCAGTGCTGCTACTGCTGCGAAGGTCGTCGTTTTCATTCTTTCGTGTGGTGCGTGACGACGCAGACGACGACCCAGGCATTGAGGTGCGCAGGAAATCATCGGCGACTACGTCCTCGAGCAGTGGTGGGTCGAAACCAGAAGGATCGATGGGGGCAAAACTATTGACAATAGTCCCACCACGACCACCGACGCTGCTGCTGTTGCCACTAGCGCCTACCACAACACCAAGAAGAAGCCCAAAGGCAGAGGCCGGAGAGGATGATGACACTGGTGGATTGATGAGGGTGACCTGCTGAAGGCTTGCGGTGGTGGCACCACCGACGGTAGTACTGCGGCTGCTCCCAACACCACCACCTCCCATCATGCCACCGAACTCTGAAGGTGCGTTGCTGCCCATGGACTGATGCCGATGGAGCTCCATGTGGTTGCCCACACCATCGAGCATAGAGCTACGGAAACCGCTTGCTGAGGACAGTGGCGTGGCGGAACGGCTATGATGGACTTGGTCTCGCGATGAGTATTCGTCGTCGTCGGTGCGGAGATGGTGGTGATGGGACGAAGATGAAGGAGACGGAAGTGCGGAGCCAAAGAGCAAGTGGCGGCTGGGAGTGGCGCCAAGGCTGTTGTTGCTGCTGGTAAAAGGTGGGTGCGGTTGCGGAGGGCGTGCGCCTTGAAGGTGAAGTGAGATTTGTGTGTCTTGCGCACTGAGACGTTGTTGCTGTTGTTGACGACTGCTGCTGCGCCGCGAGCTTGGTTGCTGTAGATGCTGCGGTGTATTTGAATCTCCCCCGTCGAGGAACGGAGGTGATGCGGAGGTGGAGCGCTCGTCCACTGTTGGGTAGCGAAATGCGGTGGCAGGAGGATGAGGAGACAGTGTTGTTACGCCTGCAGGATGTTGCGTTGGAAGTGGACGAGTGGAGAGAGCGGTCTGTTCACTCTGACTTGACGCGCCACAGCCCATTTTGACAAGAGATGATCAAGCTTGTGTGTATTTTTTTTTTCTTTTGATGTGGCAAATGTGAAACTTGCCGTGCTTTTGGTGCTTGATGGTGAAACGAAGACTTTTTCGTCAAGAACGAAAAAAGTCTTCTGAAAAAAAAATTGAAGTGAGAGATCGCGCTTTTCTGTGCGGAAAAAACTACTAAAAACCCTAATAGATCCTTCAAGACAACAACCCACACAACGAAATAAAGCACATCTGCTAATAAAATAATGAATAAACTTTGTGTTGTCACATCGTCGCACGTACACACACAACAAAAATACGCTGTGATTTTTTTTGTTGATGTCTCCTACACCATATGCCCGGAAGTTCAATCTTCGACTCGTAGCATAACAAACCGAGCTCCAAACGCCTCATCCACACCTATTGCCTCAGAAACGACAACAATTTTCGCTTCCTTCGCCATCACCGATGAGAACTTTTCTTCGACAAGTTCCGGCCCGTCTTGTGGCTGACGAAGTAGTTTTAAGAACACTTCTTTTTCCTGAAAATTCTTGGAGAGGACTTCCTGAAACAGATTCGGAAGAATCGCGTTAAATTTCTCTTCGAGCAAACTCAGCATGGGAACGTCACGCAGGTCGAGCACCAGTGGCTTGCCGTACCGAAGTGCGCCGAGGAGCGACCTTCTCAAGGAGTCTGGTTCCATTTGTTTGGGGCTGAATGTGTCCACGAAAATGACATTTCGATACTTCAAGAAGGTACGTGCACGTGATGATGGATCAAAAATGACTGGCCACTTCCCCGATGATTTCCAGAAATTATCCTTGTCTTCGAACACAACATCGGCGAGTTTCTTGAAGGGGAATTCAGTGCCTTCGATGACATCACCGAGCTCTTGATGATTGTGCAGGGCAATCTGAGTGCGCAGCGCAAAATATTCTTCTTGAAGTGCAGCGACAATTTCAGAAGTCTTTGTGACATCGTTTTCAGCAACCTTTACGCAATCCAATGCGACTTTGATCAGTTCCGCTGCTTTGGTGGGATCGTTGTTGACGATATCGTACTCGACAATGCGCTTCTCGAATTCTTGTTTGTGGTGAAGGAGTTCCTTTTGCTTCACGTCCAGCTTGGTTTTGAGGTCGCCGGCCGACGAGGTCAATGTGTCGGAGACGGCTTGTGCTTCCGCTTTTCTGACCCGGTCGCGTTCAGCGAACATGGTCTGCTGTTTCGTCAGGAGTTCGTCAGTTTTCTTCAGATCCCAGCTAGTGATCACTGCCTTTCCTTCTGCACTGCAAAGCTCCACTGGTTCTTGCCCTTGCGCACGTAACCGAGGGTCCGCCCCTCGGGCAAGTAACGCACGAATCGCATCTGTGTGGCTGTTAAACGCAGCTCGCCACAGAGGTGTTCGATCGTACTCGCCTCTCGCGTTAGGGTCCGCACCGGCACGGTCGATTAAATACTCAATTGCACCAACCTGTCCATTCACTGGGCGCTCGCCAATTGGAAAGTTCCCTTGATTGTCTTTGGTGAACGCATCTGCTCGTTCCTGTTCAATAAGCCGCTGCATCTCTTTCACATCACCTTCAAAAGACGCGACGCACAGTGCTTCCACGAGTCGACGTTTTTGCTGCGCTTTGGATTCGGCATCTTTTTCCAACTGCCGCTGCTTCTCGCGGCGCTGGCGCTCTTTTCGAGAGTGCGCAAACATTCGCTCTTCTGTTTCTTTTTCCATTTTCTTCGCCAAGTGCTTGAGATTGTCAGTACCGTGAATCACACGGGAGATGTAAGCACGACCGACTGCTTGGAGGAATGCTAGCGCAGTCTCAGTGGTGAATGTTTGAATAGCGGCGACAGACTCGCCACCACCACGCGCGGACAATGATGATCCATTCTTCGTGGCAGGGGCTGAGGGCGGTGCAATTCCAGATGACCCAACAGATTTCTTCCCCGCTGCCCCCCTCGTCGCAGGCGATGGCGAACGTGACTTGGCACCTGCTGCTTTCTTCGCTGGCGGAGCTTTCTGAGGCATTGTGAGCTGTAAAATCGATATTGCGACCTTGCGAGTAAAGAGAAAAAAAGTTGAAAATGAATAAGTCTAAGAAAAAGTGTTCACGAAACCTCTAAACGATACAAATCTAATGCAATAGAAATTCTCCACAAAGAAGGTCTGCGTAGTGCGGGTACGCAGTGAGCAAGTCTCAACCCTCACACAACAATTGTACGTGCTATCACGCACCATTTGAAGCCGCTGGTGAGTGGAGAAACGTAATGTGACAAACATCAAACAAACGAGTGTGAAAGGGGACTCTGGTTTTCGGTAAAAAAAAAAAAGGAGACGCTGCTGGCCTTTTTTTGTCGTGTTGCCCGCAACAAACTGTTGCATCATGAGACACGACAACAAGAGAAAAGGTTGAGCGGCCATGATTAATCGAATACCACCAGAACACCAACAATTGTTTTCTTCTCGTAAAGAAAGAAACTCCCCTTCCCACATTTTTTTGCGCCTGTCTCAACTTTTCTCTCACGAGAGGTGATCTCACGAATTCCAAAAAAAGGATCAATTGAAATTCTTTTTTTCTGAGCGGATGAACGAGTGTGAGTTAAGTTCCTCTCGTCTTAAGAGAAGAAGTAAGGAGAGTTCAACACCACTCGCAGATCCAAATCGCCACGTTTTGGTGGGTCCGGCAGCTTTACGCCGTGCCGTCTGAGGTCCATGAAGAACGACTCCTCCCACTGCTCCTTCAACTCCCATAAGGGATCGTACTTGTCGTAGAGGTTCACGAATTGCTGGCGAAGGACAGAGCTGAGCTCCGGAAGGTCGCAGGCGTACGTCCAGTAGGAGTCGTGCACAGCCATCATGGACAGGCCACGATTTTGCATCTCTAACGCGGTCATTGCCAAATGTGTGGCGTCCAAGGAGTGAATCAAATTTGGCGCAAGTGCAGACAATTGCTTCCGCGATGCTGGGCTCACACTATCACCGGGGATTCGGGAATATCCGTGGACGGTGAACAAATGATGCTCCTTGCGCACACGGTACGGCTGGCGCACCACAAGTCCCAGCGGCGTGGTCCACGTGAAGGCGTTGCGAGTTTCGGCAGGCTGGGCCTCCCAAATCAACTCTGTCACCTCACTCAGCCACTTTCGGCAAAGCTGCGTTTCGCGGAATGTGACGCCAAGGGAGTCTAACACTTTCTCACGCAGATACGCAGCCATTTCCTTCATGTCTGTCGGTGTCCATAGTCCGTGGGCGGCGTTCTGTTTGACGAGCTCATCCAGAATTTGTTCGGACATGCCGTACCCTGTCACACCGTACACTTGCGTCATGATGGGCCGTTTGATCGTTTTCCGTTTGATGTGGTTCCGATCGAGGCCTTTTCCGGTTCCAAGGCAACGTTGGGCGACTTGATGATCTCGTGAGCTGTCAGCTTGGATCGACTTGAGCATTTCCTTGAGAATTCCGGTGTACGCATCGGCGGGGCGCTCAGATGGGACGAGGTTCACCAGCTCCGCACCGAAGGCATCACGGCCGATGGCGGAGTAGTGCTGCAAGCCGTTGTAACTCCCGTCGACGGCAACGCCAATTCGGCTGGGGAAGTTCTCAGCACCTTGACTGTGCTTCAGTGCGTCTGCAAGCTCCTTGCACGCCATGAGGCACTGCATCGGTTCGGCCGCTTCCTGCCACCACTTCTCTCCATGCAGCGGCGATTCTGCGCTGCGAATCACATCTTCTGTGTGTTCATCAACGTATTGTACGCGTTCATCGAAGCTGAGCTTGCTCATGCCCATTTTGTTCGCCACATGCACCTTGAGCCAGTACAATCCCACTTTTCCCAACGGCTTCGGCTCTGCGTATTCTAACAGTGCGCGGAAGGGATCACTACCGGTGTGATTCAAACGACCGGGGATAGGGTACATGCGGCCACGAAAGTCCATTGAGTTGGGAAAATACAAGTGCGAGAACTGCACCAACGATCGAGCCTGACGCAAGGCTTGCAGGTAGTGCACACGGGAGCTGCGAGTGTCTTGTAAATTTCTCCAATCGGTGTCTTGTTGTTTGTGGTACTCAAAGTGCTGCTGTGTGTTGTAAATCGGTTCGTCCAGGGAGTCATGGTTGATGGTGCCGTCGCGCATGTTGCAGTAATGCAGTGGATAAAAGCCTGGGCGGATCTTACCGAACCCAAACCCCTCGCGGATCATCGCTTCTTGAACGTGGAGCATGTATTTATTGATGCGCCACGGAACGCGGCTAATGGCGTCCAGAGCTTTCATCATCGGTGCTTGAGAAATCAGCATCGCTTGGTTTGATGCGCCTTTCACAGCAGTTGAGGGGATCACACTGTACACCGTTTTCTCTTTCGTGTCGCCTTGCTGGAGCCATGAGGAGTACGACAGCTGAGGCGGAAGCGCCACTTTCAGCTCGTGAATATTCGTTGCCGAAATCTCCGTGAGACTCACAACGCCGAATTCATCGCGCCCAGTCACACTGGCGTATCGCTCCAAGATGGCTGGCGTCGTGGTGCCGTTTGATCGGCTTGACAGGTAAAGTAAAATCACCACGAGAAACGCGGTGGATTTGGTAGAAACAGGGGCAGAGATGCCGAGCTCTTTCTCAAAGTACATCAGCGTCTTGATCATATGTACGTTGGAGTTGCGAACAGTGTTGCGATCCTTTGTGTTCAAGTGACGAAACACTTCTGCAAAACGCAAGTGAAATTTGAGGTCTTCGGTCAGGCGTACCATCAACGGAAGAAGACCATAGGCACGCTCGCATCGCGATGTGGTGAGAGAAATCTCTCGGAACACCAACGCAACTCGCATTGGCATATGTTCGTCATTTGCTTCGTGAAACGCGGACTGCAGTTGTTGAAGGATGCAAGGGAATATTTCAGGTCGCACCGTCACTCCCCCTCGCACTCGGTCCGATGGCGCCTGGACGTATGCCATCAGTCTGTTCAGTGCATCGCTTGCTTTGGCATCGTCGAGGTAGAACTCGATCAAGGACTGTTTCAGCGCAGCGCCGTAGCCTCGCGGAATATCACTCGGCTTCGCCGCATCTCCGTGGATCAGCGTGAGAATTTTCCAACAAGTCACACCAAGGAGCAACGCATGAAAGACGCGTGGCGGTAAGTCTGCAAAAAGGGGAATGTCGTTCCGCACAATGGCCTCCCACGACGCGAAGCTCTTGACGTAGCCTTGCACCCACTCTGGCACTTCGTCGAATTCGAATTGTTTGTTGGCAGCAGCAGCGGCTTCGAACGAAGCAATCGACGACATGATCACAGGCCCCGTGTCGGTTCCCCAATTCATCCGTTGATCTCCGTAAATAATTTCTCGTCGGTTGACTTCGTCCACAACCTTCTCCAAGAGTCGCATGTACTGCTCTAGAGTGCTGGCATCGCCATCTTCCACGGTTGGCCTAATGATGTCTGCTTGCACGAGCTGCACCGTCGCCTCCGTTCTCGTCATCAAGTTGGTGGAAGTGGTGTGACGAATACTCGACACGAGATACGAACAAAATGGCGACACCAACTCTGTAATGCTCCATTTGTCTACCAGCTGATCGAGTTCTTCCTTAAACTGCCGATGGACTCCGCCCACTGCGGCGTTGCTGAGTTGCTGATATTCATCTTGGAAAGGGCGGGTTAAGCGGCGAAGAAGACGGGAGGATTCCGCGCTTGCTTTGCGGACCATCAGTTTCTTGGAGCTGTTACTCATGGACGCAAATTTTGCGTGACGTTCACACGCCATTTCCACGTGGGATGCTTCTAACGAGGCGTTGGTCCATTGCGACCGCAGACCGCTGGTTCTCACTTCATCGGCAAAGACACCACCAAGGAATCGCTTTGTGTGTGAAAGGTCGGTGCTGTCCCCATGTGCGTGTTTATGAGCTTGCTGCACGAGCTTGATGACAACGTCGACTTTGGAGCCACCAGCAATGCCTCGGCTTCGTGCGAATTGACGAAGGACATCGGTCTTGCACAGGAACATGTCATCGCACAGCATGTCAACTGCGTTCATCAGTCCGGCGTCCTGCACCCCCAACGGCTCGTGAAGAGATGCGGAAGAGTACGCTTGCTGTTGCTGCTGCTGTTGTGCTAGCTGCTGCTGATTCCTTTCCATGGCTTCCATCATGGTCATGCCATCGTCGATGCCATCGGATGTGCGTGAAGAAGACGACGGTGCGACGAGCGTGGGGGATGCAGACGAAATAATAGGAATGGGCGTGACCCCGAAACCAAAATGTCCTCCTCCTCCTCCTGAGTGAGTCATGGACAACATTGGTGTGACGGAAAGTTCATCTTCTTCGTCGAAGGACGACAGCAGCTCATTGTCCTGCGCTGTGAAGGAGAAACCGGTTTGTTGTGGTTCCACCATGCTGCCACTGTTGTTATTGACCGGCGTGCTCCCAAAACAGCGTCGTGATGATGTCGATGCCATCGAAGAGCGTTGCTCGTCACGAGCAGGGGAATCTGCCACGTAACGCACTTTACGGTTCTTTTTTTTTTTGTTAGGAGAAAAAGATACTCTTGCGTCAAGAAGTATCAAAAATAGATACAGAAACGCCACCACTCGTGCGCTTTTACTTACTAACGTTGTGACAACAAGAACAAAAACACGAATAAAGGGCACCACTGTGAGTCCATCCAGGGACAACAACAGGCGGTTTCAACAAACTTCAAAACATTGGGTGTATGTATGAATTTTTCAAGTAGCACAGCAGTTGCCCCAAAGCACACGAGGAAAACGAAAAGACACGATGCAAGAATCTGTGAAAAAAAGAAGAAACCGCAGAACAACGAAAAGGACAATACAAAACATTCAAAACATTTTCTTTTCACTTTTCATGTCTCTCGAACGTTTCAACGTTTTCTTCCTGTGCTCTTTCTCTCTCTCCCTCTCTCTAGTGGGTGTCTTCGTGCGGCTTGCGTTCAAGAATTGTTGTCACCGCATCTAGTTTGTGGTAACAAGTCTTGGCGACTTGCTTTAAATTTCCAAGTGTTAGTTTATGGCATTGCCCCTTCAACGAAGGGTAGTAGTTGAGGTTCGCAAGACCAAGGACACCGTCGTTGAACACTGACGGGCCAAACGGTGTCTCACAGCGATGGCCGCGATCAAGTTAAAAACACACACGGGGGCGCATCTTCATGTGCTGTGTGCACCCGTGGTTCTGCATTGCCGAGACCACGCGCTTTTCAATCTCAGTGCTATGTGTGCCAAAGTGCGCAAACCCAATCTTCTGCGTCATCAACTCCAACGCCCCTGGCTCCTCGATGGTCAGCCACTCGAATCCTTGAATATCGAAGTCGATCATGTCAACGAAGTCGTACCCAGGGAGCATTTCCAGCATGCTCACAGCGCGGGGCTTGTCGAAAGTGGACGGGTTTGCCACTTCCACTTTGTTGTACGACTTTGGAGCGGCGTAGGACAGAATTAATTTTGATTCTTCGACTAGGTGATTGCATCGGACGTGCTCTTCCATCTTTCGGAACCATTTGCAATTCCCTTCCACCGCGAGCAGATTCAGTTTTCCAACTGGGTCGAAAAGCTTGAACGACACACCGGCGCGCACAATCCAGGTTCCATACCGCGCCCCGAGTTCGATAAATGTGTAGGAGGCACCGCTTCGAGCGGCCTCGTACGCGGTGGTCAGTGTCATGATGTACTCCATGTACTCCTCGTCCACTAAGGGAAATTGTCCCACGTTGTTGGCTTTCGCGGCAAGTCGCGTCTCGTGTTCGAGGCAAAGCGCAGCGCGGCATTGATGGTAGAGACGGAAATCTACATTTGCCTCGCAGTCAAAATCGTATTCGGTATGCACTCCATTGAACTCTAGCACACGGTGCTCGTCAGTAACGGCCGCCACGGCCGTGTGATTGCCGTAGATGCTGAAAATGGGGTGATGTTTGATGCTTGGGTTGTTGAGCACCTCAGTGGCAGGCTTTAAGACCATCCCTTTGGTGGTTTGACCGGTGGTGAAAGGCACCATCAGAGGTGGAAGCGTGGAGAGTTCTTTTCGGTCAAAATGAAATGCATCGCACACAGGAAGGTTCGGTGCGGCGGTTTCCTTGCAGCGCACTTCGATGGAGGGATCGTTCACGAAAAATTTAAGCAAATCGTCATCAGCAGCAGCAAGAACAGGAGCTGGTGTCAAATCTTGTACCGAGTGGACTCCGGAAAGATCCTTGTTAGGGTCAATCGGAGTTGTTCTGATGTGGTCGTCTACTTCAACCTTGAAGGAACCACCCGCAGCAAAATACATCAGCACGCCCGCTGCTGCGAGGACAGCAACGATCAAGCGGATGCGCCCTTTTTGACTGTGGTGACTGCCGCCTCGATGCATCGCTTTGTGTCGTGCAGCTATTCAGTGTGTCTAAAGCGATGGTGCCTAACGAAGACTTTCATTTAAGAAACAAATGATAGAAGGAATGCGAGGCAATGTTCGGTGGCCCACAACACAAATAAAAAGAGAGAACAATTTTCCGTCAATTGTACAAAGGGAAATTCCGGAGTGTAGCAGGGAAAACAAAAAAGCGTACAACAAAAGAAACAACAGGCACACTCGATTGGTCGTGGGCCGGCGACGCAGCAACAGCAGCTGCACCAAAGAAAAAAGTTTCGTGCATCTCTCGTCATAGAGAAAAGCAAGTGCACACAAGCAATAGAATAGGAGTGCGAGTTGGGGGAAAAATCAGCGTGAACAAAAACAACAACAAAATATCGTTTTCCAAGCCACGAAGTGGAACTTTTTCTTCTTGTTTTTTTTAATTTGCCTCATTCACGCCTCTTGTCACTTCCTATTCCCACCAAGAAATCGTCCACGTCAATGGGATCATCGTCAACATCCATCGTTTGACCGGCTGATCTCGAAGGAAACAGCAAGGCATCGTGATCACCGAGACCACTTGTGTTGTTGTTGAACGGTGAACTTACTTTTTCGGTGCCACCACCGAGGACGTCGACAGTGGCGTGGTCACCTTTTGGAAGGGTAGCATCATCGTCGTCATCCTGAAGAAGTTTGGACTGCATCTCTTTTCCTTTTCTTTTTTCTTCTTCCTCTTGAGCAGCGCGGTCGACGGCATCGGGGCCAGCAATGCCTCTTATCCACACAATGCTCATGATCACCGCTGCAGCGGCGAACGCCATTGCGCAAACATACACTGGAAATGCAATCGAGTCAACGTTGCTGACAGCTGGCCGAGGTGTAAAGAATGTGACAAGGTGCTCAATGTGCGCAAACTCTCCGGACAGGCATTGTCTCAAGGAAGAGATTAAAATCACTGCAATGAGGCTGAACACGAGCGTAGCGGCACTGGAGACTAGGATGACCACACGAACCCAAAATCGTTCTGCGCAAGTGACTTCCTGGGCAGCACCAGCAGCTGCGGCAGTGGCACTAACAGATACAATCAACGCAATCAAACAAAACGCTCGGGCCAAGTTAACACTTGTTGTACTGCAGCCCAACGCCTCAGATACCTTCTCTAATGTGCCCACAAACTCGTCTGAAGCGACACCAGCTCCTGATCGAGTGCAGTTACCGAACATGGGGCACACGATGGTAAAATATTGAGTGATCAACGGCAAATCTAAAGTAGGAAGTGCTGACATGTTCAGAGTGTACATCGAGTTGGTCACTGAGACAACGCCCATCACAAACGGCACGCCAACAAACAGCAGTAGAAGCAAATTGAAGTAATTCGCCTTCATGTTCGCCTAAGTAAGGTCGGAAGGGGGAAAAACACGGGGAACTGTGTTTCTGGGATTTCTTAAATTCTTCCTGAGCCGTGACTGTGTTCGGTGTATGCCAAAAAAAGCCACGTGTTGAGGAATTTTATCCTCTTCCGAGGATGAAAAAAAAATGATAAGAAAATGACAAGCGAGCGCAAGAGTCAAGAGGACCAAAGAAAAGAAAAAAAAATGCAATTTGAAACAACGAAATCATCGTGGTGTGATTGAGCGCCACAGACAGCGCGTACCAAGAAAAGAAGTGCAAACGGGACCACACTCCTCTCTCTTTAAATACGCGTGGTGATTGTCTTCACGTTGCTGTACCCTTGGATCGAGGCGACTCCTAAATCCTTCCCATAGCCGCTCTGCTTCCAGCCCCCAAACGGAGTCACACCGCCCATTTCATCGACACAATTCACCCATACAGTGCCTGACTGCAAATGTTGCTGCGCCCATTGTGCTTCTTCAGGGATATTTGTCATGACGACAGAGCTGAGGCCGTACGTCGTGTCATTGGCCAGGCGGACAGCTTCTGCAATACTACCGCCTCCTCCTTCTTCGGCGTTGCTGCTGTCGCCGCTCTTGTATGGAATCACGCACAGCACTGGGGCAAACATTTCATGCTGAACGACATCTGCCTTGGGGTCGGTGCAGTAGAGTACCGTTGGTGCCATAAAGTACCCTTTCGGAAGCACCGGTGAAAACCCACCCGCAACAAGACTCACTCCTGGTCGACACGAGGCTTGGCGTACGGTAGTAAGGGCTCGATCAAGCGACGCTGCGCTAATCAACGGACCTTGCTGTGTTTCAGAGTCCAGTGCATGGCCAACCTTCCGCGCTGCCACACGAGGGCAAAGCTTCTGGATGAACGACATCGCGTGGGCTTCTGGCACGTAGATCCGACGAGAACTCGTGCAGCTTTGGCCACTGTTCGAGAAGCACTGCATTGCCACGTCAAGCAACTCGTCGATTCCAATTACACTGGACAAGTTGCCACCACCATCGGTGGATGTTGACCACAGCGGTGGCGGCGGAGTAAAGATGCTGTTGGACACCACCACGCAGCCGTTGCCACCAAGCTCCAGCTGGACCCTTTTCAAATTTGATTGCGCGGCACTGACTTGAATCTGCTTCCCGATGGCAGTAGATCCGGTAAACGCGATCATGTCCACGCCGTGATGGCTTGACAACGCAGCTCCCACGAAGCTGTCTCCTTGCAGCACTTGAACGAGCCCACGCGCACGTTCATCTTCTTCACTGTCGAAGATATCCAACATGATAAAACTTGACAGTGGCGACGCTTCTGGCGGTTTCCAGATCACCGCGTTGCCCGCTGCGATGGCTGGGGCAGCTTTCCACGCAAACATTTCAAGTGGGTAGTTAAAGGGTGTCACGAGGGCTACGACACCTACAGGAGAGAATGCGGATTGAGATCGGAATGCGTCTGGCCGAAATCCTGGATGGATATCTCGAGTTGCCAATGGCCACAACGATGAAGATGAAGTCTTCCCCTCATCAGACTGTTGTTGTTGCAGTTGTGGATAAGTAAGAAGAGTTGCGATTGTGTCGAAACAGGCTGCAGAACTTTCCACGGTGACCATGGCGTCACGGAGACACATGCCACAGGACAGAGATTCTGCGTAGGCTAACTCCTTTGCCCTTGCTCTGATTTTACATGCGATCCTTCGTAAGAAAGCTTGACGTTCAGCGACAGTGAGAACTGCGACGGATGTAGGCGATGAGACTAACCCTCGAGCATACGCGACAGCCTCGTTGACTTCGTCTACCGGATCGACGGACTTCATTTCCGCGACGATGATTGCGTCGGAAGGGCTCTCGATGCGTAGAGTGCGACCGCGACCCACCACACGCCTTCCCCCGATGAAGCTGGAGAACGTTCCTGCACTAGTGACTTTGCGTTGGGGAACAAACCGAGCCAGTGATTGACCCCAAAGAAATTTGCGAATAGGTGTGGCAAACATTCTTTGTTTTCTTTGAGCTGCACAAGAAAAAAATAGAAGAACAAACAGAGTGATGTCGTCGTTCCTTACTATTTACTATTTACTTCAAAAAAAGGATGTAGCCTTTTGGTATTCTTCTAATCTAATGACAGTTGTGTGCGTCTAAGAATTTTGTAAGGGGAATAGTGGGCGCGTTGCTCTAAGTGGGGTATACAAGAAACGCCTCCTGACGAGGGGGGAAAAAAGCGAGGGAAAGTACGCGATAGGAAAGGAGAATGAACAACAAACAAATGAAACGAATGTTTCTCTTTCGCTCTTTTTTTTTCTATTTTTTACCCCCTCTCATTCACGTAACGAGCACCAACTGCGTCACGAAAAGCTGGAATTTGCAGGAACCACACATCTGCGGACGTGGGGCTCAACGTTTCCGCAAAGTACATGAACATCGTGGACAGATCCACAACGGATTCTGCTTTGTTGTAGCGGAATGCATCTGTTCGGACCCGAGGGATAAACCCGTACGCTTCTTCTAGTCGCAAATCAGAGAAAAATCAGAGAACGGATTTCTCGCGAAGACATCACTGAGAAGCCCAACGATGGCTCGCGGGTCTGATTGAATCAAAAACTGTGTCCGGATTCGGCCACCGTCGTCTTCGTCGATGTCGCTGTGACAGAACCCAGCAACCCGATGCTGCGTGCAGAGGGCAACCAGCCAGCTGACGTTGGAGCTTTGAATCGATTCTTTTGTGGTGAGGAAAATCGTCGCGGTTTGCAACGTAGAACTCTCTCCCGCCTGCAACCGGTGCAGCACTCGTGTGTTTATGTATTCGATTTGTCCAGAAGAGGGAGCGGTCGAGTGGTGCTGCTGAACGTCACGGCTGTTGTTCAGGCTCTGAAGTTGTTGCTGCTGATAGCTGGTGTTGTTGTGATTGCTGATGGTGGTGGGCGCGGTGTATGTGTCTCGCTGAATACTCTGTTGTTGCTGGTAGTGATACTGCTGCGTGAGTTCCCTTACATTGGGTGAGCGCTGTTGTTGCTGCACACTATTCTGATTCTGATTGCCATTGAAGGGTCCAAGCAGTACGACATCTTTCTCACTCACATACTTGCTAAGGATGTCGTTGCTGTCAAACGTTTGGCCACGGAAAGAAAGTGAGAATTGATTTGAGAGGGCACCACCAGCACTTAGCAACGCCGCGTGGTCGAATGTGTTCAGTTGTGCAATGCAATACTGCAGCACATCACGCGCGGTGCTATCTTCGGTGCCTACAACTGTCATCAGTTGACTGTTCATCGAGATGTAAACGGAGACATGAAACGGACGAGAAGAGTGTTGTCGGTTGGTTGGCGTGTGTGCACGCATTTGTTGCTGCTGGTGGTACGGGGAAACTTCATGTCCAGCACCACCACGATGGGAGCTGCTCATGTTGAGCATGTCCTCACGTGCTTTGCGCAATTCTTGCTGCAGCTCGCTGACGGTGGTCGGCATCGGGCCATCGGGAGAGGCTAATGCGACAAGTCCATCGCCTCCATGTCCTTGGGCCGGCGTCGTGTCTGGGAATGTACGCCAGCGAATAAACACCCTTGGTGGTTGCCCAAGACCGTTGTTAATGTTGTTGTTAGCCCCAACTAAGGCAGTTTGTTGCTGAGCGCTGGGGTATCCATAGGGGCCGCTTCGGGCAGGCGACCGTTGTTGTTGTTGCATAATCTGAGGCGCTGAACCAGCGGATTGGCGGAGGGTCAGCCACGCTTCGTCGGGCTTCGTTTCGTACGCGCTCGGTGGCTTGACGGGAAACGCAACGTCACCAACTAACATATCACGACCGATGTTAGAGCGAGAGTACAAGCTCAACACCACCATTTCTGTTGGATTGTGCAACTCAAAGTTGAAATTATTGCGGAAATGAACATTTGTGCCCACCTCCACCTGCGATGTTCGTTCCTCTCCACCTGCGGCAATCGTGACAAAGTAGCTGCCATGAGGCCCGATATCTGCGGTGCCAGCAACCTGAAGGATGAGCTGGTACTTCTTACCTTGCTTTCGGAGAGCTTCGCGCTGACGCCGTTCGTACTCCTGCATCGAAAAGATGCGGGCTTCGACGATGAGAGACCCGAGTCCATTGAGAGACGAGTTCAGCAACGCAAGGTCGTCCCTGGAGTACCTTGCGTCTTGCCTTGGGCGCAGCTGCAGTGTGTACGTTTCACTTCGCTCTTTGGCGCGTTTCAAGGAACTTGTGGCGAGGACGCATTCCCCAAGGAACGTGCCGCTACGGCCCACTTCATCCCACACCGTAAATCGAATGTCAGTGTTTGTGCCGATGGTCTGAACGACAAATGTTTGATCCCATCGTGGGGACTGTTTGCTGACGGGCCGTGTGAATGGTTGCTGTTGGTCAGAAAAGGAACCACGCTCGTCAACGGATAGCTGGACCACAGCGATGTTGTGCTGAGATCGTGCGAGGTGAGAGGCTTCAATGACAGCAACTTCTACCACATGTGGCGCTGAGGAGTCCGCGTCGTTTGCGTTGTGAGTTGGTTGCTGCGTGACGGCCCATTCGATGGTGACCGACCCGTAGGCACCCTCCTTGGCAGTGGTGACAGCGGACGATGTAGAATGTGTCTGATGTTGAGGTTGGCCACCGGCGCCACCAATGGGGCCGTACAATCCGCTGGCATCACGGGATGTGGCGCTGCCCGCCATCATCCCGCCTCGCGCATCTGGTCGGCCTTCAAGAGGAAGTTCAATGGTAGCAGCACTTTGAACCAACGTCCCAACAGAGAAGCGAGCTTGTCCCAGAAAATCGTCGAAGTTATCCTGGTCCTTGTCCCAGATGGAAACAATCACGGAGTCCGACGGTGCTACGGGGCGTTTGGGAATCGAGAAGAACCATTTTGGGTGCTTGCTGTTCTGCACAACGTCACTCCTGTACTCAATTTTCCCAAGCTCGCGGGATTGCACGATCACAATTGCGTATGGGTTGGTGTGAAGGTGATGATTGGGTTTGTTTGAATTGTTCAAGGACTTGGCACCGACCACAGTCAGTTCTAACATCGCTGAGGCGTTGATGGGAATGTCGCGAGGGAGTGTGACAGGATTCAACGCAATCATGCAGGACAGCTCAGCAACTTGGAACTGTTGTGGCTGCTGTTGTTGTCCTCTTTGTTGAATCTGTGGCGGAGACGCTCCTGTCGTCGGGCGAGAAAGTCCTGATGGCGCAAACAGTGGGAGAACAATGTTACGGGAGCGATGCGCCTGACGCGCCACTTCAATCGTCGCTGCACCGTAGACAGAATGATTCCTCCCGTCGCATAATTCTAGGGTGACGAACTTGCGCTGCTGTTGTTGTGGTGGTAATTGCTGTGGCCCACCGCTCACATCAGCCACGTAGAACTCCGTCTTGAAGTTCCACACTGCCTCTGACACAACCGCAAGATCAGGCGCACAGTTATCCTTACTCTCGTCTTCATAGGTGATGCGAACGTAAGGAGCGATACCATCCCGTGTGTTGATGTTGGCAATCGACAGCACAGTGAGAACGAGGACCCCACCGTGACCGGTGGATACTGGCGGGGCGGGTTGGCGAGCTCGCACGAGTTGACCTTGTTGCTGCTGTTGTTGACGCTGGGGTGGACCGTTGGGTGGTGGTGGCGATGCAGCGCGGGAAGTTGGCACGATCGGCCTCTCACCAAAGCGTCGTCCAACAAGCTCGCCATTAGGCCGCACTTGTGGAGCGTAACCTGATGTGGGCTGCTGTTGTTGCTGCTGTGCGGTGGAGGGAGGCAGCAGGACAACCGCTTGCTGTCGATTTTGCTGCGCGTGTTGATCGTGCGCGTATTGAATGGGGTATGGTCCTGCTGATGGGTTCGCTTGGTGCTGCGGTTGTTGGTGTTGAGCATACTGTTGTTGCTGCTGCTGATACTGTTGCTGCTGCTGCTGTTGCGGCTGCGCAATAAAGTCACCGCTGAGGGCTCCAGGTTGATGAGCCTTCAAACGAGCGTTGGCGGTGTTTGGGTTGTTGTAATTGTTGTTGGCAACCGGTTGCTGCTGATGTTGTTGCTGCGGTTGAAGGTAATGCGGAGGGGGCGTGGCAACGGTGTGGTGGGTCTGGGGCTGCTTATGATGGGGATCAAGAGGTGACCGATACACCTCCTCCCCGTCGCGTTGATGCTGCAGCGCACGGTTGTTGTACTCCCTTTCCTCCAGCGCACGTTGATGACGGTCCTGCACGGCGGGATCGATGTTCCACTCGATGGTCAACGTACCAAAGTCCTCTCGGCCGAAATGGCGCAGAGTGGCGTCGTCCTGCACGCCGACCTCAGGGTCATCTCGTCGGCTGTACAAGGCAAACGTAAAAGAGCCAACTGGGTCGCAAAGCAAAAAGTCAAACTCGCACGTGCCAGCGAAATCAAGCCCATGGGGATCCTGATCGAACACCGTAAACACAATTTTTTGAGCGCTACGTGAAATGTTTCGAACTTCTTGGACTTCATCCCACACCGGGTCTTTGACAGACTTCAGTGTTTGTGTGCGAAACACTTCTTGCACACCCTTCGAGCTCCCATTGTCCCAATGTGCAACCACGAATGGGTCAGGGTCTTCGTTGTAGTCAAGGGGGAGAAGGTCAGTGGCGCCGATGATGCGAAGGTACATACCGCCTGGAGGCGGGGGCACTGCAAACAAATCGATGTGCTTTGGATGGGCTTGCGAAGTGGTGAGGGGCGTTGGCTGTTGTTGGCGGAGCAGTTGTTGCCTGTTGGAGATAAAGTAGGTGATTGTCCCCCAGGAGCTCTCTGTTTGCTGCTTAAACGTTTGGTCGGGTGGAACGCAAAGAATTTTCGTTTCATGTCCGACTGTGTTCGGATGCGGTGAGCTGTTACCTGAGACAACCGTGCGCAGTTGACCGTGCTCATCGCGCCGCACCACAGAAAACCTGAGAAGCGACTGCCCAAACGCCTTGGTGACATCGAACTGCAAGTTCATCCATTGGGCAAAGCCACGTTGTGCGGGCACTGGATTCGTGCGCCACTCTTCGTCTTCTAGGAAATGCATCACAACGAACACAGGAGTTCCGTCCTTGATGGGAATGCCCTCTAGCGTGATGGATGAAATGGCGAAATCAGGCGCCATCGACCCACCACCACCACCGCCTAGGACGGCGCTGTTGCGCTGAATGCGGTTGGAGACAAAAATATCTTTTTGACCGGGCTCCAACGTCGAAAGGCGTTGGTGATTCATAACGGAATGAGGGTTGTTTGGGTTTGTAGGATACATTTGATGCCCACCAGCAGTGGTGGGGGAAAGTGCGCGAGGTTGTGGATTGCGGAGCGCATCACCAGGGGGCGATACTTTCGTTCCGCCGATGGCTGGGGGGCTGTCAGTCAAACAAAAATACAAATTGCCTAACGTGCCGTATTGGTTCAGAAGTTTTTTATCGCCGTCGTCACGAATCCCAAGTCGCACTTTGATTTCCGAGCCTGAGTTCAACATGCTTTTGTGAAGTGGAACCCGTGCGTAGCCAATAAAATCGTCGAAACCAATGTAGTCGTAATCCCAACCAAAGAACTCCACCGCTGGCATCGCGCTGACTCCATCCCAAGGGAAGAAGAAACCACTTAACTCTGTAAACTTGGGGTCAATGTGGTTCTGTGTTTGTTTCTCCGTTTTGGCAGAGTGGTCACCGATGCGAATTTCGATGTAAGGATCGCACGTCTTTCCATCTTGAGGGATTAAGTTTTCGCCTCTAAGCGCGCTGATGTACACGTTCCGCATTTTTTTTTTTGATAAGTCTAGTTTCTATTGCGGCTTTTCACTGTTCCCCCTCTCGACGAAGGGGAACAACAGAAACAACAAAGAGGGGGAACTTTTGAACTTAAGTGAGAACTGCAGGTGCACATGGTGGAAATGCCATAGAACAAAAAATGGGAAAGAGTAGATACACTTTCAAGCCACCCGAGCTTTCTCCCCTCAGCTTGCATTTGTTTTTTTTCTTTGTCTTGAAGTTTCTTTTAAATGTCCTTTTGGTCCCTCTGCATAAATTTCGAGATTGATTGTCGAAACTTGCAAAGATCAACTTGCGGACAAAATGCTACATGTGTGTGTTTGTTTGCGCTGTTACTCATCAGCGTCAACGTTGTCGCCAAAAGAATTCTGCTCGCGGCGCTCTTCCCAGCGCAAACGACGCGCTTCACGAAGGCGTGCTAGTTTGCACTTGGCCAGCAACATTCGGATGGAGCGTTGCATCACTAAGAGTGCTGCGAGGTGGCGCTCTTCATCGTCGTCATGCCGCTTCTTCTTTTGAGACTCATCGCGATCACCGCAATTGTCATCATCCTCGCTGCCGGTTGGAGTGGGTGCAGCGACTACAATATCTTGAAGTGGTTGATCATCTTCGTATTCTTCGTGAGGCACATTGCTGGTGTTCAACGCAAATTCAAGCACTTCATCTGCCAAGTCAGCGACGAGCAGCTTTTGCTTTGCCTTGGCAACATTTTCGTCATTTTCAAAGCGCTCCAGCAACGTGTGCACCATAGGTCGTTGGTTCATTGCGGCTTTGTTGGGGCTGTCAACGTGGCGCTCAATCAAGCGCTCAATGTACTCGTGTACAATACAAGAGACGTTCTTGGCGTACAGTCTCCCAAGGAAACCACGCGCAACGCGCACGAGGGTTGCCCCAGCAACTTTGTGTTTGTCCCCAAAGCGACGGGGTGGAGGGGGCCTTGGCTTGAAGTTCCAAATGGAGCAGTCTTCTTGGTCGTCTTGTTGTTTTTGTTCCTTCGCCGCGGGTGGTGGTAGCGGTTGAGATTCAGCAGCAGATGGCAGCGAAGCAACATTTGCAGATGCTCCTCGAATCCTCTCTTCCGTTGCTGCAGCAGGCGTCTCTGACGATGCTGCTGGAGTCGTTATTTCTACTGTAACCAGTGCAGTGGGTACCACTTCAGGCACAGCTTCCGCAACTTCTTCAACGACAATAGGAGTTTCATCCTGTGGTGTGGATTTGTGGTTGCTGCTTTCGTCGTCGTCCTCGACGGCACTGCTGCCGTTGACTGGAGTCAGTGGGCGCTCAATGTCTAATCCCGAAGCAGTGTGCTCACGATTGGGTGGATTGATCGCTCCGTCGCGCAGCGGAGTGCGTCCAGTGGGAAGGTCAGCGTCGGCAACAATGTCCGGAAGTGGTCCGCCGCTGTACGGAGAGATGGGGGTGACCGATACACACGTGGGCGAGGGTTCACGAAGGCGTGAAGTCACCGTCATAGAGTCGTCGGTTGCCGAGAACATCGATGAGCCGTCGACTGGGGATGCATCTGACACAGCGGAGGCGTCAGGAAGCGGCAAGGCAGAGGAAGAACCGCCAGTCGCATCCACCGAGGCGGCAGGTGCTGATGGTGGGGCTTCGACCACTACCACCACAATTTCGGCCACAGGCGTTTCTACAATCTCAGCTGCAGGTTGTGCCGGTGCGTCAATAGAGGAGACAGTTGTCTGTTGACGGTTGACGGATGTTGCCGCGAACTTTTTGCCAAGTGCTCGACGGGCGCCATAAGACCGCAGGTGACGTTGAATTCGTCTCACGAGTGCATCTTGCTGTCGAAGACGAAGAGCGAGCGCTCGTCGAGTCTTCATCATTGCATAGCGAGCTTGGGCAACGAACATACGCACCCACGACTGAAGGCGCAGGGCCGCTAACTGACGCTTCGCCTCTTGGCGGGCGATTCGAGCGTTGGCCTGAGCTTCCAGCAGTGGCGCAGTGCGATTACGGCAAATAATGCCTCGCGCAAAGCCTTGAAGCTTTGTTGTGGACACACGCCGGCGCTCCACAGCTCGGAGTTTCTCCCGGTGGAGAAGTCGGGCAGCGTGTTTGGTTGCGTATGCTCGACGTGCCATGAGGCCACGCCACCACGACTGCACCTTCACAGCTGCAGTCGTGCAACGATTCCGACGCGCCAAGTCACGCGCAGCCATCGCAGTGCCGCGTAAATCTCTCGTCGCATCTCTGGCCATTGCGGCTCTCCATCCCGCTTGAATGCGTGTCGCAGCGGCCCAATGCTTTTGCTTCTGAATCCACGCGATGTCCGCAGAATCTGCGGTGACATGCAGCGATGCGACGTGTCGAATCGCAAGCTCCTTGCGGAACCACCGCTGCAGCGTTAACGTTGCGTTAAGGGATGCATGCTTCAGCTTTCTCTTCGCCTTGACCAGACGGCGTGCTAACCAACGGCGGGCCACTTTTTGAATGACGACAGCGCTCTTGGACTTCTTGTCGGTGTCGATTTGACGGGCCATAGCGACAGCTTGATGGAGCACACGCCGGCGCATGTTTGCCTTCAAAAAACGTTGAATCCGCTTGGCGGCGCTGTGCAAGGTAATTTCATGAAGACGCGCTTGGCGGCGGCGGGCATCTCGACGGCGTTGAAGTTCCTTACGACTACGGAATCTGCGATACATGCATTGAATTTTCACAACTTGACGATACATTTGCTCAAATTTCTCCTCGGCGGCTAACAATGTGCCTAGGCGTGTGACCATAAATGTCGCAAGGTCCTCTGTTTTCTGCGGAAGGGTGGGCAAAACGTCCAATAGCTCACCGGCAGGACCACCGCTGTTGCTGGTTGGGGTGTTTCCTCCAGCTTTCGTCGTCGGCGTCAGACGCGAAGCGCCACGCGGTGTGAGGCCACCGCGACCAGTGGTGGGCGTCGCAAGGTCACGGTTTTGTGGGGTCAGGGCTACCTTCAGTTCTTTCGTCGACGGGGACGTAGTGGGAGTCACCGAGGACGATTCACGGCGGGTACCAACCGCAGGGCTTTCGCTATTTTCTCGAGAAATGCTTGTCGTAGTAGTAGCAGCAGCAGTCGGTTTCTTGGAAGTCGTCGTCTTTGAGTCCTTGCTTCGCGTGCTGCTGGTCACAGCGCTCTCATCCTTGTCATTTGGTCCAAACGCCTCACGTCTCTTTTCTCCTGGAGGGGGCCGAGGGTGCAGTGCAGCTGTGGCCGCAGGTCTGTTTGAATCCGCTAGAGAATCTCCTGTCGTCGGGCGGCTCCCAATGGGAGGTTTTCGGCCACCAGGCTCTGTCTGTGGTCGTTGTTGTGGTTGACGTGGTGCCGACGGTGGAGCAGGAGACGACGATGCGACCATGGCTGGAAGCCGACCACTTATCCTTGCAGGCGGCATGGACGAAGTCGATGACGACGTCCCAAGCCGCTGCTGTGGAATAGGCGACTGCTGAGGGGAGACGCCTTTCCTGCTTAGCTGGTGGTGGTGATGCTGCTGCTGGGGCGGCGATCGCACACGCCCAGCACTAAGGTTGTGATGGCCGTCACCTGCTGTTGTCCGAGGGTGATTCGTCGATGACTGGATCGGTGGTAGCGTAATAGGCTTGACTGTCTTAGCTCGCTGATGAAATCGTTGCATGTTGCGATGAATTGACTGAGTGGTGGGACTGTTGTGGCCAAAAGACTCCGTGGCAATCTTGAGGGCAACGTTGTAGGCCTCCTCACTTGCTGTGGGGTCGATGGATTCTAACGCTGTGGCGAGGTTGTGGTTTGCGATGGCAAGCATGCCAGAGGTATCCCCCAGGCGCTCCAGCAAACCAATGGCTCTGCGTGCGTGGCCAACGGCCTCATCTTGCCTCCCGATTTGAGAACAGATGGCACTGATGTTCAGGTACGTCGCAGGAGACTGCTGGCCTGCAAAGTCCAGACTCATCGTGAGCAGTTGCAATGATTCTTGCAAATGACCTCTTCGGCGCTCAAGGCATCCGTAATTGTTGAGTGTTGTCCCTCGTAGCTTTTGACGCATGTGATCAAACCCACGGAGGGGCTCTGTATCACCATCCGTGACTCGAAGTGCATTGTCTAATAACGTACACGCCGTCACGTAGTCATCGGCCTTGAACGATTTGACAGCAACAGTGTTGCACTTCACGACAAGTCGTTCCGCTGCCGAGAGGCACGCTTCGTCTACAGCGCCACCATCTCGACAACGCAACAGGAGTGCCCGCTCCATACACCGAATGCTAGGGAGGTCCTGGCCTTGATTTTCAAGTTCAACGGCCTGCCGTTCTAATAAAATAGCATCCTCAATGGATTCTCTCTTGGTGAAGATGCCTGGATGCTGTGGCGCCGCCGGTACAGGTACATTCGCAGAAAGTGTCTCTGACATTGCCTTTTTTTCTTTTTAAAAATTGTTGTCTACGCGATTCGATCTTTTGTTCTTGTGCTAAGTGAAATGTTCTATTGCACTTTTCTTCGCAACGACCTTTTTTTCTTTTTACTACTTTGGCCACTGGATGTACAAAAAAAAAAATGCTGCACAAATAGACAACACGGCAGCAAAAAGGGAAGCGATGCCGAGATAAAAGAGTCGACAGAGACGACATTCGAACAAATAATTTGGAGTCATTAAAAAACCCCAGCGTTGGGAAAATACGGATTAAAACGCAAACTCGTCATCGTCCCATGAATCGCCACCGCCTGTGCTACTCCTGTTTTCTTGGTCCTTGGCATGAAACTCGTGGGTGCCTTCCGACCGTGCTGCCGCTTTGCGATCTTCCGCTTCAAAGCCTTCCCAATGTAACGTTTGCAATGTATCCTGGATGCACATCGCCATAAAATCGCTTTGCATAGCAACAACAGCTGCCTTTCCAGCAGCCCCTTGGTGTGACAGCGCCAATCTGCGGATCATGTATCCGCACACCATGTGGGGCCAGGAGCTGTGCTCTGTGAAACGGAATAGCGGCACAAGTAGTTGCAGGCATTCCACGATGCGCTGCAGGGACGACCAACCAGAAATCTCTTCACCACCCTGCTGGTCACTATCGTAGTTCGAAGACGACGGCTGTGCGTTCATGGCGCCTCCACGTGACTGATGTTCTTCAAGGGATCCACCCATGCTAAGGGACTGGTGAAACAGCATGTCAAGGAATGACAAAACAGATGACTTCCCCACGGAAGATGACTTCGCTTTGTCGCTTTGTTGTTCGAGGAAGAATTCGGACGTCTCCGAGAAGTCGTCATGGGACTCATGCAAGATTCGAAGGCAAGCAATAGAACCTTCTGGCTGCAGCAAGACTGCTCCGCAGCACAACGCGCAAACCACGCTTGGAGGGAGACGAGGCACTACGGCAAATGTTGAGGTGAAGTACGGCCCAATGGTAGACGCAATCGACTGGTTGACAGATTGATCGTTGATCACTTGCCCTTGTGTGAATGCAATCTGAGCAAGGACAAGCATCGCATCACATCGCAGCTGTTCTTCGTCTTTGTTCGATGCTTTGTGGCTGCAGCTCCACAGGACAAAGTCAGAAAACAACAATTCCCAGTGGAACACATGACGAGCCTGTGGGTGGCAAGTCAACGCTGTTGTGAGGACCTCAGCAGCGGCGGGGACGTGGTGCCAGAATAGCTTCGAAATCCAACCCCCAGACGTTGTGGCTGGATCTATTGCAGTTCCAGCGCTGTCTGCAGCACGTGCACACACCGCAGTCACCACAGCATCAGCCGAGTGAAGATCGTTGGGAAACAGCAATGCAGCGAGCAGCGGGGCGGAGTCGAGGCATTGCATCGTCTTCGCAATGATATCAAGGAGAATGATTGCAACTGCCTTTGCATTTCGTTTCAAGCCTCCTACAACTGCACGAGGAGCTTCTGAGCCGTTGTCGTCATCAAGTTCTGCGGCCGTCGTGGAAAGCGCTGTCACGACCTCCAACGCCGTGCTCAGCTCTTCCATCGACAACGGGGAAGACAGAACAATCCCTCCTACACTCTTACACTGCGATGCGAAATCATTTCCTCCTGAGGCACTCGACGACGATGAGATGGGTCGTTTGCTAAACATCAAGTCCATGAACCGCGTCACGATCGTATCGCAGTACCCGTGGACTACCGTCCGTGTTGCAGGAAAGACACGGGGAATTGATGTCAGGAATCGAGCAAAGGTGTACGATCGACCAAGTTGCAGCGACATTTTCACTACTGATAGAGTGCTACCACCTTCTGTCGACACCACTTTTCGCTGTTGCTGCTGTGGCGTGAGAAACATTTGCTCAAGCTCCACAGATGTCATTAGCTTCGTGCCAAGCAACGTCTTGATCGCTTGCTGCGCCTCAGGAATGGTAGGGGCGAGCCACGGTGCGAAGGCACGCAAGCCTTCCATTCCAACGTACGTGGCAAGATACTGAAACGCGGTGGACTGTGCCACAAGATTCAGAAGGTTGTTCGACCCGTCGCAATCATCTTTTGTTGACGTCTTCTCGCAGGATCGCACAATGAGTCGGTAAGCCTCCTGTGCAAGGTTCGATGCGATCGAGGGCGAAAGCATATTCTGATCATCGCTCTCGGCACCAGCGGAGGACAGAAGTGCGAGCTCCGCGACGCCTAACGAGCCTAACGGTACAAGAGCTACCAAGTGCGAGACGCAGTCGGACAGAATCGAGTCGCACCCGTGACGGATGAACGACCGCAACAGTAAAAAGCTGCCAATGTACAGCATCAAGCCGTCTTGAGCATGATGATTGGACTTGACGCTCACCAACGTCTCTTCCGAGGATTTCTTTGCATTGTTGCCTTCGTCGGGAGTTGACATATTTGAAAAGGCTAACCTCGACGAATCGCAACCAATGTCTTGCTGAAAATGCTCAAGCAGCAGCATCAGAAGCGGTCGAACGGTCTCAACAAACGCAAATCATCCTTGCCGTACATGACAAGCGCGCCGAAGAAATTGCAGCAGAGATAGCAGCACTTCGTTTCCAAACGATTGAAACGCAAACGACAGCGCATTTTGATTGGCGTTGTCGTCAGGTGAAAGGTACGATTCGTGACCCAATACAAATGGCTGCATCGTTGCAGATATTTCTCGCTTCACCATCGCTAAGAACGCACCGCCTCGATGGGACTCCTGCCCATTGGAGCCAAACCAGGCGACCAACGTGGGTGGGTAGGAGGCACACATGGCTAACAATGACCAGAACACGCGGCGAGCTTCAGGCGCGGCGACGCCGGCAGCAACACCCCATTCCGAAGGGGGAATCGCAACTCGAGGGAGGACGAGATGGAGACCAAGCAGGTAGAGGCCTTTGCCCAAATCAAGGCGAAGGTCTTCAGAGAATTGACGAAGTTGGTCTTCTGAGGGAAAAGGCTCAAACGTTGGCTGTTCACTTTCCGCCAGAGGGGGAGCTGAATCGACCGATGCATCTCCCAGTGGTACAGCGAAATCGGAAAGAGTTTCAGCGTGCTGCTGAGCGCTAGAAAGCAACTCACCAACAAGTTTGCAAAGTACTTCCAACACTCGAACCACCTCACGCGGTGCAGCTTGGGAAAGACACAACACAAGTCGATGAACCCTTCGACCACAATGTGGCCCAAACAAGAAATAATGTCTGAAGGTATCGTTTGCACCGTCGGAGGCTTCGCATGACATGAGTTCGCGACAAATAACGTCCATTGCAGCAAGACGATGGTGTGCAATTGCGCTTGACAAGGCTTTCTCCAACAGGTGAACGAAATCTTCTCCGCTAACACGTTCAGGGCAGAAGGCAGCAGCGGGGGAGAGAGACGACGACGAGGACGAGGAATCGCCGTTGTGGATGGTCGCACCTGTCACCGCAAGCAACAGTGCATCGCTGAGAGTGTACGTCTTGTCACCAAGAAATGAGTTATAGTGCATCGTCGCCAATATGATAGCTGATGAATTGCTGTTTTGATTGCTTTGAGCGTAGGATGACGAACCTGCTGATGAAGTTGTCGCTGCTGGGATGTGTTGATGGTTCGCTG
This sequence comes from Bodo saltans, assembly GCA_001460835.1. Taxonomy (NCBI): domain Eukaryota; phylum Euglenozoa; class Kinetoplastea; order Eubodonida; family Bodonidae; genus Bodo; species Bodo saltans. The sequence continues at coordinate 3,010 of CYKH01000936.1, read as the reverse complement.
ATTTTTCATTCGGATCAACAAAGGCAACTGATCGTTGTTTCTTGTCGCTGTTGGTGTTTCGTACGCTTGGAGCACCATCATCTTGCGTCGAAGGTGTTGAGGGATGTAACGTGTGCATCCCGTAGTTCTTGTTGCGATCCACTTGAGGAAATCCGAAAGGACGAATGTTGCCGCCTCCCACAGGGCGTGATAACCCCCCAGTGGCTCGGCGCTCTCTCACTTCACCAATAAAAGCATCCACGGTGGGTTCTTCGGGCTTGGGGAGCAACGTCACTGAGGGTTTATTCGACGACATACTGCTATGGTTTCCTTTTGGCCTTTCTCCGGTTTGTTCTTCCTCTTTTCTGTTTAATTCATTCACACAGGCGATCAATGTAGATCAATGTTGAGATGGGCGGACATAAGCGAAACAAGGACAACTTTCTTGGAAATCAAATGCATTTTCAATTTACAGCGTTTGTTTCGACATCAAAAATCGAATTCATCGTGTTCGTCTGATGCTTTGCTTGCACCAGTGCTTTCCTTGCACAAAGTAGAGTCTCTTCTGGTTGCTGGGCTCCCTGGCGCCTCACGAAACTCCTTTCCAAGGGGTTGCACTAAATACTGATAGGAACGGCCTGCTGTGGTGTCCGTTTGCTTGCTCTGTTGTTGTTGTTGTTGTTGTTGTTGATGCACGCGCGTCACGGTCGCAGCTGGCTTGGTAACGGCACTCATGCACAGCTCAACCGACGAGAAGGAATTGTTCGCACTCGCACCTGCGGATTCACTAGAAGGTTCTCTGCCCACATCTGTTGACGGCCGTAGTACAGCGACAGCCTCATCTACCTCGTCTTCGCTGCACATTGCATCACACTGATGACCAGCACCATCGCTTTCCTGTTTGCGGCGAATCGCAGAGTGAAACGCCGCCTCAGATGGAATACCAGGAGCACTAGGCAACTCCCACCCATTCCCCCAAGCTGTTGTTTTTGTTGGTCCCGACGGCACATGACTGGCACCTTCAGTGGTTGCACCGGCAGATGAGTTCGCGTCTCCGATGCTTTCATTGATATCAGTATTCGCAATGGGAGGAAGCTTCGTGCTATCATACATGGCATTGATGTCGCCATGCATCTTTGTAAACCACGCCTCGGCATGGGCAAGAAACGCAGTAGATGAGGTGACAGGTTGGTATCCTTCCTCACCA
>CYKH01000935.1:33174-47537 GCA_001460835.1 Bodo saltans | reverse complement strand
CCTGCTGCCGCAGTTGTCGCGAACAATGAAGATGGACCTCCCGGCACGTGATGGTGGCCTCCGCTATTTGAGAATGCGTGATCCATCTGCTGTTGCTGTTGTTGTTGGAAACGTGCAGCAATTTCTTGATTTTCTAAAATTCGCTGGCGATGAAGGGCCGCTTCTGTTTCACGGTAGTGTGCCTGATCCGCAGCAATCTGGTGAGAAATGTGATCGTATGTCAACGTCGTCGTCGGCTGCGCCGCAGGCACTCGTGACACGCTCACAATGTCGTCATCGAGGTTCGGAGTGTGACTACGGTAAAGGACAGGTTGTTGTTGTTGGTACGCAACGTGGGGCGTGTGCGGGTATTGGCTGATAGACGCCCCACCACCGACGCTGCTGCTTCCATACTGCTGAGGAGGCGGAGACGCTCGCGGTGTCAACCCAACAAGGTTGGGCTGTTGTTGCTGCTGTTGAGCGGCGTAGTAACCGTCGCCGCCAAACTCTTGTTGCTGCGGTGGCACTGGACTAGATGCTGGAGTGTTGGTCTTCTTGCGCGGCAAGTCATCAAGCTGCGACATCAGCTTCCACAGAGCATTCAAATCACTGACGTTGTCGATCACAAACGACAGCAGTGCTTCCGCGAGTGCTGGGGTGTCTCTGTCGTCCGCAATTCGACCAATTCGTCGCTTGAGATCACTTTCGTCGACATGCAGCGTTTGTCGCGCTTTGGTGACTTCTTGTTGAAGTTGGGATCGGAAAAGTAGGTCTGATTGCTGCTGCTGGGCCGCCACAAGCATCTGCTGTAACTTCTGCTGCTGTTGAAGCAGTTGACGATTATGATGTTCACTCACAGTTGTTGTGGCCGCTGCCGCTGAGGAGGAGGCTCCCGTTGCTGCTATCGTCGCCATATTTACCCCGACGGCGTTACTATTGGCTGCATTCGATTCCTGAGCAAGTGGCGGTACACTGTTATTCAGAACGGATGGGTCTTCGAGGGCAGCTAGAAATGCGTTCGGCCGCACTATTGGCATCGGTGGCAGCTGAGCGCCATGAGCATCCGCAGCGGCCAGGATTGCCGCTTCTCGTGGGGTGAGTGGATAAGAAGTGTTCCGATCGAAGGAGTTGGAGGGTGGAGGAAACTGAGCCAATGTCATATGCGGCGCGCCAACAGCACCAACAGGACTAAACAGAGAGGATTGCTGATCTCCTCCTACTGCGCCATATCCACCGCCACCGCTCACACCAGCGGTGTTGCTGCGCTCAAGGCGCATGGGGGACACCGTTGACGCTGCACGTCGAGCTAGTGAGGCAGATCCAACACTGCTCTGAACCTTCTTAAGAGCGACACCGGGAGAGTCTGGAATACCGCCACGCGTGGGCGTGGCACTGTCTAACGACGATGTCCCAGCGGGTTGCGTGGGTGTTGGGACAATCTTCGCCATGTTATTCAGCAGCTCCACCCAAACATCTTGTGCTTTCTTTGGGTCAAAGTTGATGGTGAAGTTCGAGAAATCTCCCTCCGACACCAACTCTAAGGGCTTCTTATGCACCCGTGGCGTAATCACAATGCCTTTGCGCTCTTTGATGTCCTGCTCCTTGATCGTGGCCCTCTCGAGATACACTGCACCCTTGCACGGCGCTTTGGCGTCATCCGAGTCAAAGTAGTAAAGAAAGTGCGGCACGAGAACAAAATATCGCTTCTGCCATCGTTGAATGGCACTGGCGTTGGTCAGCTTCCATCCAAATCCAGAGTGAATGATAGAATCTCCCCACGTTTTGAACAGATTTCCGTACGGAATCTTCCCCATCCACGCGTCTTCCCAAATACGTTTGAAGATCACATCAGAAAAGCCAACGTCGTGCGTGACTTTGCTACGCATTGACGTGTACGGGTCGACTGGCCTTCGCTGCGACTCTGCCAGTGGAGTTCCGAACGGATCGTCGTCGTCCCCATCGGAAACTTGCACGTCACCGAATGTTCCGGATTGTTGAGAAGAAGAAGCTGGTGGTGGTGGGGAAGATGCTGCAACGACACCACTTGGTGAAGCAGCAAAGCTACTGTTACCTTGATTTGGCGAACCGACGCTGCCTTGACGACTTCTGGGAGAGCCTGCCATGGAGGGACGGCGCGGGGGGCCAGCGGTTGACCCAGTGCGACGGATTGACGGAGAGCTGCTCAGCTCAGTGCTCGGCATCGGGGCGGGTGGTGACGCAAGGCCAATCCGCACTTGTTCATCAGTAGGTTCAGCTTTCCCGTACTTTGTTTTCAAGTCGTTCAACAATCGTTCTTCTTGGCCTGCGTACCGCTCCATTGCACTGTCCACTTTGCTGAGACCCTCAGGTGCGTATGCTTGGTAATAGCGCACAACACGCTCACGATACGATAGGGCTGAGGAATTGTCTGACATACTTTGCTGAAGCTTCAAGCAAAAAAAGAAAACAACACAAAAGAAATACTGCAGTACAAACATGTCGCATAAGCCTAAGTTTCCCGTTGCGAAAGACGACCGCAAAGGCTCTAATTTTCTTTTCCACTTGCAGGGTGAAACGAGGGAGGGGTAATGGAGAAAAGATCGCAATTTCTTTTTTTCTCATTTGGAAAGTAAGAAGAGAAGTGACAATCGCAGCGATGATCTAAGCACAACGCACAAAGAGAGTGCGAGCTTCGATTCTCGACGAAGGGGGAACTAATTATCGGATTTAATTTCCACATAAAAATTGTCTTCAGAGATTCCGTCAATTTGGTTTCAAACTGCAAACAATTCGAAACTGCAAACAATTTCAGCAGAACTCTGTTATCAGAACAGTCTCTCTTTTTTATGAGATCTTGCGGCGAGGCCCGCAAATTAAAATAATCAACGATTCAAGCTGAAACGCTTGTTTCGCCTCTTGCACCTCCTTGAGAGCAAACATCGTGTTACGATGGGTGGTCGCTCGAGCTCTGTCATTTTGACAAGCGTGTTGAATTCGCACACGTCTGCCTCCATGTCGCTCGTGATCCATGGTGCCTTGTTTCCATTTTGCTCCACCAAGCTCGGCAGCAGACTTTCCTCGCTTCTTGTTGAACCGCAGCACGAGCTGCAAGAGCATTACGATGATTGAAACTGCTATGTCTAAACTAGCGGCAGCAGTGACCACCGAATCTGCTGCATCGCCCAGATTTAGCATGGCGAGAACACAGGACACGAATTCAAAGAATCCAAGCAGCACGGTCATCCAGTAGATTTAGCATGGCGAGAACACAGGACACGAATTCGAAGAATCCAAGCAGCACGGCCATCCACAACTCAAGACTCTGAGAAAACGGATTGAACGCAACGCACAACACAATTTGGAGAGCCGAAAATGCAATCGAGCTGCCACCACCCCACACCCCAGCAGCACAAGCAGTATCTGCTGGGGCCACTTGTGCGGCACCTAGCAGCGCGCCGCTAAGGATGCTGATGCTCCACTCGACGAGGAAGTACAACTCACGTCCGTCAACGAACCGGCCGAATACAGGCTCAAGCCTCTGTAGGAGGAACAGCGCTGCACTTCTTTCTTTTGTTCCTCGGTGAAGGCAGCTGGGGTGCACCTTCCACTCTTGAAGACTGCCAGTGGCAAATGTAACACACGACGAGAGGGACGACGCAATGACAGCCGCTCCTGCAGCTCTAAGTTTTGATCGTCACAGTACAAACATACGCTTGCGCCGTCCACGCCACATGACTGCATGCACACAGAAACACGGAAACGCCAGCCACACAGCCGCCATTACTGCTCCAGAAAATATCGACCCAACTGAAATCAGCGGACTCACAAGGAGCGCTGCACAAGCGCCGGAGGAGGGCTGAAGTAAAGTTGTGAATTTGTCGGCGAGTGATCCCGGAAAGGGATTAGAGGGGATGAACCCCTTTAGGCACACGTAACTTGCTGACGACTTCTTTCGACTTCTTTCGACCAAAATTAGAGTGCGACATCAACCGCTTCTGAGAGAGAAAGGTGACGTGCAACAACCCGCCAAGGAGAAGGACGAGCAGTGCGTTGCCAAACGCGGCACCAGCCGCGTACTCTAAACTTTGCTCACCAACAGGTAAAGATAAGCCCAAAGAATTGTCGCTCAGCTCACTGTAGGGAGGCGAATCATCGCCTAGCGAATAGCTGCCAGTGGAGCCATCATCTTGTCTGTGACATCGTTGCCATAGCTGCAACACTGTTGCAGAGCGTTGAAGAGTTGTAATAGAGGAGGCCCCTGAGAACAGGGACACGTACACTGCGGCATTCACCGAGTTCGTTGCCTTTCCTGCGTTGTGGATGAGAGGTGGCGCAGACGGAGTATCACATTCGGAGAACGTTGAGAAGCGAAAGAGGTGAGGGTCTGTCTGCTGAACTATGCTGCTGTCCATCGTGCGTGAGTTCCACACATTGCACCCGAGGTGCAGCAACACGACTGCTGATGAAGGGACTAGAAGTGCTGTGACGTTTATCGTTGGCGCAACTATTGTTGTGAAGCCTGAGAAGTTCGAACCCTGCGCGAAGATAACTGACTGTTGTGGAGGGCGTCGTCGAATTCCCTTGTGGGAAAACAACGAGGAGGTGCAGCAATCCGTTATCGCTAGATGCGACCAAATGATGAGGCACCGACACCAACAGCGAGAGGAGCTACGAGGCTAATGTCAAGAAATATCAGATACATCGACAACGTGGGCCCTAGCACGACTGTAAGGGTATTGCTTTTCGTCAGCAGAAGCACGGACGAAGAAGCACGAATGGCCTTCATTGAGATTTGAGTCTCGTACAATGTCGCTTTGGAATATCCAGCAACCAACGATCCTACACCTTCGCTACCGAGCGGAATGCGCAAAGTCGAGTCGGAGAAATAGAACCTTGAGAAGTTCGCTTCATTGGGCAACACTAGCAGTGATGGAACGTCGACGATGCTTGGCAACATCCCGACTTCGTACTCGACGACGCAATGGAGCGTTACGTTTACAGTCACGTTGACCAGGGATATAACGCCGCTTCCGGCTATGGAAGAAGCGATTGCATGAATCAACGGATCTCGAATACTCGACAAGAAGAAACTCAACGGATTGAACATGGTGACTGTTGCTGTTACATTTGAGCGAGCACCAGAAAATGTTTCCGGGATCCAGCTGTCAGGATCGACATCTACGGTTGATGGCCTCCGTCGGACAACACGGACACCAAGCAACGTTACAGATGAACTTGCTACGGGGGTCACAACGCTGAAGGCTGAAACCATCGATGCCACAGTAGCGTACGATGTGCCAGGAAGCGCATTTGTAACGTGAGCAGCTTCGATGGTCGAGCTGTTGATGATGATGTCCACATAATAATAGTACGTCGGAATAAGGGAATACGGCGCTAGGGTGATGAGGGACGCAAGCGTGGTGACAACCGCAAAGGTAACCAGACCCGGTACAAGGTCCGATGGCACCACAACTCCTCGAACACTTTGTGCGTTGAGTGATACCTGATGAAGAGTAGCAATGATTTTGGAGAAGTTTCCTGTGAATGTCAACATGCTCGCGGTGGCGGAAGCGCAACCTCCGCTTTCATGCACGACGCTCTGCGCAATGTGACTCAATGCTGCCATGATACGCGAACCAAACTTGATTTTGATAAACCCAACCACACTGTCGGTTCGTGCTTCTCCTCCAATGTACAAACCAGCTCCAAGAATTGAAACGTTTGCATTGGCAATGGTCACGGAAACAGTGCTAACGTTTAAGAGAAAGGAAACCAATACTGCATAGGCGTCCATTGGGGCAGATATTGAGAGTGATGCTAATGAAATCTGCGCAGTGACATTTTGGGTCACTGCATCGTCAACATTGATTGAGTTTATGAGAAACACAGCAGCAGAAAGAAGACCTCGTTCACCTGACGTCAAAAATCCACACCGTGTTCTGCAGTCACAAGAGACTGAAGCGCTTGTGTTGTGAAGATCAAATGCAATCGCGCTGATGTCAGAAAAATCGCGTGTTGCGAATATGCCGGCACTATCTACCAACCAGTGGATCGCATCAGGTGCTGCGTTGCCATACCCCGGCATTGTGTACTCCATTCGGAGCAATGAGTTGTCATGAGCAGCGTAAGAGATCTTACTTGCACTGCAGCCCGAAAGTCTGCATACAAAATGAAAGTGGCATGGCGACATTTCTCGCGTGAAATTCGTGAGAGCCATGTCAACTACGATACTTATCGTGCTGAAGGCAACGTAGATACTCACGTGGGCAAGTTTGCTTCTCGCGCTTTGAAAATCAACTGCGACAATCCCTAAGTTCCGATACAGTGGATGCCCATCAAAGTGCAGCACAATCACGCTGTCGGTTACATTAACAAGCAGTCCATTCACCTCCGCTGGTCCACCAAGCGGGAGCGACAACAAGAAGTCTCCATGAATATCTACGTTCCAGTCATGGACGGGGGTACTCGTGTTGATAACGACGGTGATATTGTGTACTATCATAGAAATGTTCTTAGCGACAAATGGCTCAAAAGCGGCGCTGTACACAGTCACTATCGATAGGCTTGGCGACTGCGTTGGTGCGGTAATGACGCGATGATAAGGGCCTACCCGTGCGCCTGAGATCAGCACGGAAACGTTTTCGAGGCGAGCGATCGTGTTGGAGAAGAGCTGCGGAATGACTGCTCCATTGAGCACAGTAATACTGACATCGATGAGTGCTGATGCATTGGGGCTCGTGCCAAGAAACAAAAACGGGGAACCACCTGGTCGAGTGCAGTCACGGATGGTGTAGTCGTTGTACGAGAACAACATAAAGCTGTCTGCGTTGCATGGAATAGTCATTTCCACAGCACAGGCATGTGGCGCTACGCTAGCTGTGATTGCCAAAGCCATCAGCAGATAATATTGTGAATGTGCCATTGTCACGCATCCCTGGAATCAAATAACTCAAGAAACAAGAAAGTGTCGAATAATGAGGACAGCTAATTTCGCGCCAAGAAAGGAAGACCTTCTGATACAGACGCGTTAAGGTGACATCGCTGCAGCAAACTCCGCGTTTGCCGTAGACAGCTGTGGGACAAAGGAAGCAAATATGGTGTGAACAGGCTGGCTGCACCACTCACATATGCTCTCTGCGGCACTAGCTGCACCATGGCGGGTGTTCAAGATCGAATCGAATGCATTAGACGGTGTCGCATACTCATCTGGCTGCACCACTCACATAGCTCATGTCATGATGGTCGCGCAGTCGCTCAAGTCAACATGCTCAAGTTGCGGTAACGCGCAGATGGCCCTTAGCATCACATCGGTAATTTGAGAGCACCCACTTACGTTGAGAACCCTCAACGCTGGTAAACGACACAGAGTGGCGCCTAAAATCTTTTGGCAATTGCATAACGTCAGATGTTGAAGCTCCGGTAGAGTGGATAGTGCACTGATACCAACATCAGTGACGTCCCAACACCTGCTCAAGTCCAAATGTGTTAGTGTGGAAATACTTCCGAGGGTAGAGCCCGTGACCGCACAACCAGACAAGTCTAAGTACCGAAGTTTTGTCAGCGTTGACATCTGTCTGAGATTTTCATCATGAACTCGCCAGCAACGACTCACGTTCAAGCGTCTGAGGGATGGCATGCTGTGAAGACAGCTGCCTGTAACTTGTTTTTTTTTTTGCAGTTGTCGGAGTGTAGAGAGACCACCACTAAGACCTTTATCCGTGATGCAACCTGAGCCTGTCAGATTGAGCGACGTCAGTGTAGATATGTTGCAAATAGAAGCACCCGTAATGTTATTGCAGTTGCCCAAGTCTAGGTGCTCCAGATGCAATAGAGCAGAAATGTCGTTGAGATTAACGTCGCGAAGACCGTCGCAGCCGCGTAACTCTAAATACGTTAGATTTGACATGCCGCACCCAATGATGTGCCCTTTGATATTCACGCACCAACTAATGCTAAGACGTGTCAGTTGAGGCAGAGTACAAATGCCAATAAGACGCATGTCGGTGATGTTAGTGCAGCCACAGAGGTTGAGGCTCGTCACGCTCCTAATGTTGCAGATACTGCTTCCATTGATTTTGGACTCAGAAGCGTCCAAGTGCTGCAAATGCAACAGCTGGCACATCCTGAGGTTGGGGTTTCTTCTTCGGCTTGCGAAACTGAGGTTTCTCCGTGCATCGCTTTTTTGACTACGCACACGCTTGGGGTATAACTCATCAGCGTTCATTTTTCAAGGTTGAATTTCATTTGAGGTTTTGAGAGTGCCAGCTAATGGTGTTAAAATAAACAAACAACAGGAAATGCACAAATACTCAAACGAATGTTTTTGTTGTTGTTGATTTTCGGTCGGTTCTTTTTAAAGTGTTAGCGTAAAAGTATACGGCTGAGTAAATAAGTCTTCACTGTTAGTGAGAGTGCGTATGGTGTGCATCAAGTTGGAGCGATTATTGGTGCTCACGTTAATGTTTTTCGTGCTTGCTGCAGATGTATTTGTCGTGTGTGGAGCTGCTTCCTACGGCAACGTTGCTGGCACTCCGGGGCAGCAGCAGCACTACAAATCAATGATAACAACGTCGTCAACTGCTCATGCGACTACGTCGAAGAATCTCCGACCTCGACGCTCTTCATGGATGGTGAGTAAAGTGTGTTGTTCGTTGATTGTATTGTGGATTTCTTCGTTCGACGGCAGCCAGCTGTACTCTGTTGCATGATGGGCCAGCTTGTTGTGAAAGGAACAGAAGGCGGATGAGCAATGTAGTGAATGAACCAATGCAAATCTCGAGAAGAGCCGACACTGTGACAACCGTGTCAGCTGCTGAGTCGTTGCCTGCCGCTGCGAGAGAATCCGACAGTAACTCTAAACAGCACAGTACAACAGTTACAAACATCTCTAACCGAATTTTGTAGGCGAAGCCACAGACACGCCACGAGATGAATTGCAGTCAAGACAATGGCTGCACCACTGAGCAGCATTGCATGCGTCGCTGCTGCTGGAGGTCGCCACGGCTTGTGCGGCACCTAAGACAGCCGCGCTGACAATGCAAACGCCCCACTCTACAAGAAAATACCACTCACGGCCGTCCACATACATTTCGAACACTGGACTGAGATGTTCCAGCAACATACGAGCGATTGCGTACTCCTTCGTTCCACGGTGGGGTGGTCGTGGTGCCCACTCCTCAGATGGGTCCGCGGTCAAGTGAACGACGTGCCGCAAGGCTGAACCACAGCCAACAGCAAAGCGAGAACCTCGGCGTGGTGTCGTTGGTGTGCGTCGCTTGACGCCTAACAGTAGAAACTGACGATGGACTCTGCCACGCCACATCACATAAAATATAGTAGCCGCAATAGATTGGGAATGTGACCCATACAAGAGAGAGGAGAGCACCATAGGCCACGATACCGGCTGAGCGTTGCCCATGGTTGCAAGAGTCTCGCGTAGTTGTCTGCGAAGGACCCCGGAACTGCCCAATAGAGAATCCAACACCAAGAATGTTGTCGCTGAAATCACTGAAAAGCGGCGGGCTTATTATTGTGCTACCGTTGCTGCTGCCGCTGGAGCTCATACTCTGAATCGTTGTTGTCCTCACCAGAAGCGAGGCGGCACTTTTGCCAGAGCCCGAGCACCGCAAGTGAGCGTTGAAGATTTACGGTGGCACTGCGAGCCACACTTGCTGTGGAAAGACTCCCCACGACGATCGATAAAACAACAACCGCTGCAACAGATGACGTGGCAGTATCACTGACGCGATACAGCAGCACTGTATTCAACGGGAAAAGGGGAGGGCGGCCAAGTGTTGGGCTGATTGTTTGAAATCCTTCACATCGTAGGGACGCATTCCATATGCTCGAAGGGAATGCAATGTTGGGCAACAGCTCTTCATTGAGACGAACAACGTTCGCCGACATAGCGCGCCCATCCCACAGATTGCAGCCAAGAAGCACCAGTGGAAGGTGTGCGCTTGATGATGATGACGACGATAGCGTGACTGTCGAGGAAAGGCTCGGTGAGATCACAAAAGTAAAATCCACAAACGAGCAATGGGCAATTGTCAACGCGGGACGGGAAAGACCCAAAGCAGAGCCACTACCGATACCTCCAAGCAACCGATACCTCCAAGGCGAAGCATCACTACCGATACCTGCATCAGCAGATGCTTCAGATGCTTCGCCTTCTTTTTGGAACACTAGAGAGCCTCCACTGCCACCGGTCATTAAATATTGTGGAGAACGATTGTTGTTTGTCCCAATGATGGCGCTAGAAAGTGTGGCAGATGTAGCGTCTACATCCCAGAAAGAAATATTCGTCGTCGGAGTGAGTAAGTTGGCACTGAGTTGGATCGTCAGTGGGTGGTACCTCACAAGCATCAATACAGACGACAACGCTTGTATCCATCGAAACGAAATAAATTTATTGGTGCCAAAAAGAAACGTGGGAGACAGTGAGGTAAGAAGCGATCCTGCATTGACTGCTGCTGACAACAAAGACGACGGCATGCGCACAGAAGAGTGTTCAAAAACGTAGTTCGAATAGTTCACTTCCTTACGAAGCACTACAAATGTCAACACATCAGTGGGACTAGGAATTAACGCGTCTTCGTAACAAACAGAGCAGTTGGCTGTTGCAATAATCGTCACGTTGACGTGGTACAAGACGCCAGGTGAACTAACAAGTTGACCAACCAGTGGAGATACACTTTGAGGAAGAGCGGAGCTGAAATACTCAATCGGGTTAAACATGCTAGCCAACGCCGTTACATTAAGACCGCCTCCATATGAGGTACTCGGAAACTACGTCACTGGGCCGACATCGGATGGCAGCAAACGTTCGACGTGAAACATTCTCAAGACGAACGTAAGAGTCTTTCATGAGGGAGAATGCGTTAAAGGCTGCGATACTCGAGGATACCGCGAGGTACGTCGCTGACACCGGGATTGCAGTCGTGTGGGCAACTGCTAACGACGAGTTTACTATGCTAATGTCAATTTGTTCATAAAGACTTGCCGCGGTAGTGTTAGGAGGTAGGAATGACACCAACGAAGTGATCATCACCACGTACCCAAATGTAAGGAGCAGAAGGATCACTTTCGGGGGAACCGGAACACCAACGACGCTGTATGTCGTCATGGAGGTATTCGTTAATACCACTGAGACATTGGTGAAGCCGCCTGTAAACATGACGATGTTGCCGATGGCAGAGGCACAGCCACCTCCGTCATAGGTAAGTGTCATTGTGACATTCTGAACGATCACTGAGACTTCAGAGCCGTAGTCAATGTTGATGAGACCAACGGCACTGTCTGTTCGTAAATTTCTGCTTCCAAGGTAGTATCCAGCACCGTAAAGTGTGATGGCGCAGTTGGTCACGATGACATTAATGTCGCGATACTCGAGGATACCGCGAGGTACGTCGCTGACACCGGGATTGCAGTCGTGTGGGCAACTGCTAACGACGAGTTTACTATGCTAATGTCAATTTGTTCATAAAGACTTGCCGCGGTAGTGTTAGGAGGTAGGAATGACACCAACGAAGTGATCATCACCACGTACCCAATTTGGGGGAACAGGAACACCGACAACGCTGTACGTCGTCATGGACGTATTCGTTAATATCACTAAGACATTGGTGAAGCCGCCTGTAAACATGACGATGTTGCCGATGGCAGAGGCACAGCCACCTCCGTCATAGGTTAGTGTCGCTGAGACATTCTGAACGATCAATGAGACTTCAGAGCCAGTAGTCAATGTTGACGAGACCAACGGCACTTCCAAGGTAGTATCCAGCACCGTACCACATAAAGTTTAGTCTACCTTGGTATGCGTCAAGTGTAAACCAAATTAGAGATGCGAAACTGTTTAGTGGTATTAGGCAAACATTTGCGTCGGCTACTGCCGTTTTTAGTTCTACTACTGCCGACTTTCATCATGCTCGTTTCAACCTGTGGTCGCAGCACTTGAAATTCCATGCAATGCCCCAAACTTCACCATTTCGTCCCACCCATCTTACACACTCCGCGACTGCATCCGAGCAGACGGATCTCCCTATCAACACATTTTTACTAGTGCTGGATATGCCAACAACGTCACTGCCGCTACATCGATGGTGGATATTGTGAACGTATCGATTGTTGTGACCAATGGAGCCGTCCTTCCTTTGTTGTTTTCCAACCTAACTAGCCGTATCGACAGCGTCGCTATTTTACTTTCCGGAGTGCGCGTGGGCCCGTTGCACAACGTGATTGCATTCCCATGGCACACACCAAGTCTTTCGATATTTGCTGTGAATCCTCCTCCAACACTAAAGTTTGTGGCGCGAAACATTTCGATTTTGATCCAGAATACTACGAATACAAATCAACACAACGACGCCCACCTTTACTGGGAAGTGAACATCAATGCAGTGTTTGTATTGTCCTTGGCGAATTATGGACCTGCAGACGTCAGCGATGTGTCGATTACGGTGCGCGACTCTATGTGTTACGTTATGATTTGAATCCAGTGTTTTCAAACATGGGTATGTTGCTCATCGGGTCCTTGGGACCGACTTCCGTCACTGGTGTCAACATTGCTATCACTCGTAGCACGATTCACCACTTGTCGAACACAAGTCTGTCATTATTTTCTAGACCAATTGATCCAATACTGTTTTCTATCAATTGCATCGTCGGCGCGTTGTATGTTTCCGTTGGCAATGTGTCGATGGTCGTGACTGGGAATTCCATTCTCAAGATCGTAAAGGCGGGGTCATAATTCCGTACCCCCATATTAGCCGTACCCCCACAATTGCGTACCCCCAGGCAAGGGGATAGGGGGTACGCTATTCCGTGAAAATTTGAAATCCTGAACCTGACCTCCAAAAAAATTTCGTTCACTTTTTTTTTGAGTCGAAAGGTTTTTGCTTTTCAAAATGTCGAGCCAACAAGCGCTCCAGCCAACCGATGAGCACCGCGCACTCCAAGAGCAAGGCGCAACCGAAGAGCAAGGCGCAACCCAAGAGCAAGGCGCAACCCAAGAGCAAGGGCTGCTGCCTGCCTGCCCCCCGTACCTGATCTCCTACGTACGGGAGAAGAAGGGGACGGCGTGGGTTGGTCCCGTGCACCCCTGCGCCCGCGCCGACAAGTGCGGCGGGGATGCGTGCCGCTGGGCTGGCCACCCGAAGTCCCTATGTTGGGACTTCGCAAGGCTTGGCGTCTGCGGCAGACGCAACTGCCAGAAGACGCACGCTTGCGAAGCGGTCATGGAGGACGGTGTTCTCACCGTCTTCTATTGGCCCCGCAAGGACATCAAGCTGAACGCTTGCATGTCGCGGGCCGAGGCCGCCGACGTGGCCGCGAAGAAGTTCGCGCGCCTCGCGGAGGGTCGGAAGCGCGAACGCGCAAACCTCGAGGAGGTTTCCGACCTCCAGGGCCAGCGGAACGACCTGAAGAGGTCGCTCCTCTCTGGCAAGGTGTTGGACATGTTGTTGGAGGGAGACCTCGACAACATGTCTGACCTGTGGAACCTGGCCAAACTCGCAGAACCAAAGTTCGTAATTAATTAACCCCGTTAACAAAAACAAAGAAACAACTTAACAGGCCGTAGATACTCTTAGCACTGTACCTCATTCTGTGATCATTGCCTCCTGCTACTTGTTCTTTTTAAGGCAAGTCAAAAATGAACTTCGTCATATTCCTCGGCTGTGTTCACGACTCCAACAAAGACTTGTCTTTGTCTTCGGCTGTATTCACGACTCCAACAAAGACTTGTCTTTGTTGGAGTCGTGAATGCAGCCGCTCCTTTTTTTTATCGAATTTTTTTTCTCGTTACTCCCACTTCGGTGGTGACTCGTTCTTCCCTGAAGCCACCACTGAGCAAGAAGGGTGTTCGGTGGTGACTTTTTTTCCTCGTTACTCCCACTTAGGTGGTGATTTAGCTTACCATGTCCCTTACGCAAAATTATGACCCCGCCTTTTCGTATATTATCGCGAGAGGACGCATTAGGGATGTCACAACCGGACGACGAATCAGATTTCGTCGCTGACGATTCTGATTTCGCTCTGCGGACGTACCTTGAGACTCTGCTCGACCGCGGAGTCCTCAACGACCGGACGCTTACGATCGCTGCGAAGTTACGTGCTGTGCTGTTATGGCTCCACGAGTGCGCGCGTCCAAGGGAGACCCATCCCGTCCGAAAAGGCTACCAGTCGCTATGCAACGACTTTTGCATGATTTCAGGAATCTCGATCCAGAAGGGTCAGCTCCGGAAGTACGTGAGAGATCGTCAAAGACTTGCGAAGGTTCTCGAGCAGGGGTACATGCGGTCACCTGGTGCAGGTCGAAAATCCTCAGTCTCGGAGAAAGAAAACAAGGTCGCTGAAGAAGTTCGCGATTTCAATCACACCGGTACTCCGCTGACACGTCATCTTTG